>WNWK01007523.1:0-87500 GCA_009830355.1 Cherax destructor | reverse complement strand
CGGATGGGTCTATGAAGGATGAGGTGAATCATAGAATTGATGAGGGGAAAAGGGTGAGTGGAGCACTTCGGAGTCTGTGGAGACAAAGAACCTTGTCCATGGAAGTAAAGGGGAATGTATGAGATATAGTTATACCAACGCTCTTATATGGGTGTGAAGCATGGGTGATGAATGTTGCAACGAGGAGAAGGCTGGAGGCAGTGGAGATGTCATGTCTGAGGTCAATGTGTGGTGTGAATATAATGCAGAGAATTCGGAGTTTGGAAATTAGGAGGAGTGCGGGATTACCAAAACGATTGTCCAGAGAGCTGAGGAGGGGTTGTTGAGGTGGTTTGGACATGTAGAGAGAATGGAACGAGACAGAGTGACTTCGAAGTGTATAAATCTGTAGTGGAGGAAGGCGGGGTAGGGGTCGGCCTAGGAAAGGTTGGAGGGAGGGTAAAGGAAGTTTTGTGTGCGAGGGCTTGGACTTCCAGCAAGCATGTGTGAGCGTATTTGATAGGAGTGAATGGAGGCATATGGTTTTAATACTTGACGTGCTGTTGGAGTGTGAGCAAAGTAACATTTATGAAGGGATTCAGGAAACCGGCAGGCCGGACTTGAGTTCTGGAGATGGGAAGTACAGTGCCGGCACTCTTAAGGAGGGGTGTTAATGTTGCAGTTTTATAACTGTAGTGTAAAGCACCCTTCTGGCAAGACAGTGATGGAGTGAATGATGATGAAAGTTTTTCTTTTTCGGGCCACCCTGCCTTGGTGGGAATCGGCCGATGTGTTAATAAAAAAAAAAATAGTATCCTTGACTGATGGCCTGAAGGTGAAATGCAGTCTTAGTGACGCTCATGCTGACGAGAGGCTTTTAACCTAACCATCCCATTATTCTATTATTTTAAATGGCTTGGTGGCTCGTAATGACTTGTGACTGATAACACTGTGTTCTTCCAGTCATACTAGGATGATGGCAGCTGATGGGCGTGGTCGACTTCAGGAGTGCAGAGGAGCAATTCTACTCTTACTCTAGTGTTTACCCTGTACATAACTGGCAAAAAATGCCTGTGTGACTCAGATATATTTAGATTTATAGCAATAAATGCAATTATTTAAGGCATTACTGTTATTTTTTTTATTCCTGGAAGAGTGAATTTATTTAATTTGGGTCTGAAGATCACACACACACACACACACACGCACGCACACACACACTGAGGAAGGTAGGAGGGGAGGTCACAAGAAATGACCGGGAAGTGTGTGAGGAGCTCAACATGAGATTCAAAGAGGTGTTCACAGAGGAGATAGAAGGGCCTCCAGAAAGGAGGAGAGGTAGGGTACACCATCAAGTGCTGGACACAATACACACAAATGAGGAGGAAGTGAAGAGGCTACTAAGCGAGCTAGATACTTCAAAGGCGATGGGGCCAGATAACATCTCTCCATGGGTCCTGAGAGAGGGAGCAGAGGAGCTATGTGTACCCCTAACAACGATCTTCAACACATCTATCGAAACAGGGCAACTACCTGAGGTTTGGAAGACAGCAAATGTAGTTCCAATTTTAAAGGAGACAGGAACGAGCACTAAACTACAGACCAGTGTCACTGACATTATTGTATGCAAGGTCATGGAGAAGATAGTCAGGAGAAGGGTGGTTGAGCACCTAGAAAGGAATGAGCTTATCAACGACGGCCAACACGGTTTCAGGGACGGGAAATCCTGTGTCACAAACCTACTGGAGTTCTACGACAGGGTGACAGCGATAAGGCAAGAGAGAGAGGGTGGGTAGATTGCATATTCTTGGATTGTAAGAAGGCGTTTGATACAGTTCCACACAAGAGATTAGTGCAGAAGCTGGAGGACCAGGCAGGGGTAACAGGGAAGGCACTACATTGGATCGGGAATACCTGTCAGGAGACAGCAGCGAGTCATGGTACGTGGCGAGGTGTCAGAGTGGCGCCGGTGACGAGCGGGGTTCCACAGGGGTCAGTCCTGGGACCAGTGCTGTTTCTGGTATTTGTGAACGACATGACGGAAGGAATAGACTCCGAGTGTCCCTGTTTGCAGATGATGTGAAGTTGATGAGAAGAATTCAATCGGACGAGGACCAGGCAGAACTACAAAGGGATATGGACAGCCTGCAAGCCTGGTCCAGCAACTGGCTCCTGGAGTTCAACCCCACCAAGTGCAAAGTCATGAAGATTGGGGAAGGGCAAAGAAGACCGCAGACGGAGTACAGCCTAGGGGCCAGAGACTGCAAACCTCAATCAAGGAAAAGATCTTGGGGTGAGTATAACACCAGACACATCTCCTGAGGCGCACATCAACCAAATAACTGCTGCAGCATATGGGCGCCTAGCAAACCTAAGAACAGCATTCCGACATCTTAATAAAGAATCGTTCAGGACCCTGTACACTGTACGTTAGGCCCATATTGGAGTATCAGCACCAGTTTGGAACCCACACCTAGCCAAGCATGTGAAGAAGCTCGAGAAAGTGCAAGGTTTGCAACAAGACTAGTCCCGGAGCTAAGGGGTATGTCCTACGAGGGAGGTTAAGGGAAATCGACCTGACGACACTGGAGGACAGGAGAGATAGGGGAGACATGATAACAACATATAAGATACTGAGAGGAATTGACAAGTGGACAGAGACAGAATGTTCCAGAGATGGGACACAACAACAAGGGGACACAGATGGAAGTTGAAGACTCAGATGAATCACAGAGATGTTAGGAAGTATTTCTTCAGTCACAGAGTTGTCGGGAAGTGGAATAGTTTAGGAAGCGATGTAGTGGAGGCAGGCTCTATACATAGCTTTAAGCAGAGGTATGATAAAGCTCATGGCGCAGGAGAGTGACCCAGTAGCGGCCAGTGAAGAGGCGGGGCCAGGAGCTTGACTCGACCCCTGCAACCACAACTAGGTGAGTACAACTAGGTGAGTACACACACACACACACGCACGCACGCACACACACACACACACACACACACACACACACACACACACACACACACACACACACACACAGGCTAGCGCTCTTGCTTAACGCACGGAGGGCCCGGGTTCAATTCCCGGCGGGGTCGAAACATTTCGAAGTGTTTCGTTACACACACACATATATATACAACAGGCCTAGTGTCTAATCGACATGTGCCTAGGACAAAATAGTAACTAATACACACACACACTCTCACTCACTCACTCACCACTCACTCACCACTCACTCACCACTCACTCACCACTCACTCACCACTCACTCACCACTCACTCACCACTCACTCACTCACTCACTCACTCACTCACTCACTCCTCACTCCTCCTCACTCCTCACTCACTCCTCCTCCTCCTCCTCACTCCCTCCTCTCACTCCTCCTCCCTCCTCCTCCTCCTCCCTCCCACTCTCCTCCTCCTCTCCTCCTCCTCTCCTCCTCACTCCCCCTCCTCCTCCTCCTCACTCTCACTCCTCCTCTCACTCCCTCCTCTCCTCCCTCTCTCCTCCCTCACTCTCCTCCTCCTCCCTCCTCCTCCCTCCCACTCTCCTCCTCACTCTCCCACTCACTCTCACTCACTCACTCTCACTCACTCACTCTCACTCACTCTCAAATATACAACAGGCCTAGTGTCTAACCGACATGTGCCTTGGACAAATGGTAACTAACACACACACGTTGAAGGCAAATCGTGTGTCCCAAAAACCTTCTGGAATTTTATGACAGGGTAACAGAAGACTAACCTTCCTGGAATTCTAACCTTCCTGGAAGACTAACCTTCCTGGAAGACTAACCTTCCTGGAAGACTAACCTTCCTGGAAGACTAACCTTCCAGGAAGACTAACCTTCCTGGAAGACTAACCTTCCTGGAAGACTAACCTTCCTGGAAGACTAACCTTCCTGGAAGACTAACCTTCCTGGAAGACTAACCTTCCTGGAAGACTAACCTTCCTGGAAGACTAACCTTCCTGGAAGACTAACCTTCCTGGAAGACTAACCTTCCTGGAAGACTAACCTTCCTGGAAGACTAACCTCCTGGAAGACTAACCTTCCTGGAAGACTAACCTTCCTGGAAGACTAACCTTCCTGGAAGACTAACCTTCCTGGAAGACTAACCTTCCTGGAAGACTAACCTTCCTGGAAGCTCAAGCACTTCCCCAGGAGAGAAGTAACCTTTAAGACTAGGTTCTGGAAGGGAAGACGTATACCGGGGAAGCACAACTCCTGAGGGATACCAGCCCTGGAGCCAAGTACACAATGATCCAGTGTGTGAAGTAATCTATGATGCATCAGGCATGTCGGGAAGTGAACTGACTTTTAGTTATATGTTGTATTGTGCTGTTAAATGGTTGTTGATGAAGATGGCCCTTGGCTATACTACTGTTAGGTTGTGCTGGATTTATTTTGATGTTGCATGTCTAGCGTAATGTTCGTAGTGAATATCTTATTTATTGTTGCTATATTTATTCTTGTGTTCTAAATGGCCTTTTGTTGAAGGTAATGCATTACTCGCCTATGAGCCTCGTGAAATTAAATTTGTTTTTGAAAATAAATCTAGTTAGCTCAACATATTCTTTGAACTTGTATAATGAACTAGTAATGTAATGACTTAGTTTTATAATGAAGTAGCCTATACAATGAACTACTTATATAATGAAATAGTTATATAATGAATGAGCTATATAACCAATTAGTTATTTATTATCTCCAGATGAAATTCAACCATTTATCATAAACTGAGTTTAACTTTAATTTTTCCTAAGAGTTTTTTTGACTGAAAAAAAAAATATTTTAACAAGTGTAACAACGAAGTGTTTACGTTCACCATCACTACTGCGACTTTTACTAGTACTACTATTACTACTACTTCTGCTACTACTTCTTCGACTACTACTTCTCCCCTCTTTCCCCGACCCCTACTGTATTGTCTTCAGACCTTTTCAACTCTTCTCATAAGGGTCTTCAAATTGAAAGTTTTTTGGTGGAATATTTATTTAGGCTTTACTAATTTAAGACTCGTTAAACATCATCCTGAGAAGACTATGTTGAGTAAGGTAATAGATACATGGGGGCAGGTCAGACTTTTAACACAGTGGGTGGGACACCTGTGAAGAGGTTAACACACAGTGGGTGGGACACCTGTGAAGAGGTTAACACACAGTGGGTGGGACACCTGTGAAGAGGTTAACACACAGTGGGTGGGACACCTGTGAATAAGGTAGCAGAAGCTGATGTTATCTCGAGAAAAAGATATATGGGTAGAAGCAGGTTGGTGGTGCAGTGGGCAGGACACCCATGAACAGCGCAGTAGTCACGATTTTAACACAGTGGATAGATTATTAACACTTAGCAGGACACAATGGGCAGATTGTCAACGCAGTGGGTGGCTTGTTAACGCAGTAAGCAGGACACAGTGGACAGGTCACTAACACTGTGGGCAGGATACGGCAGGCAGGTTGTCAGCACAGTGGGAAGGTTTTTATCATAGTGGGCAGATACAGTGGACAAGACACAGTCGGCGGGACACAGTCGGCGAAACACAGTGGGCAGGTCAGGGGGCATGACACAGTGGGCAGGACGGGGCATGACACAGTGGGCAGACACTTCTACCAGCCTCCTGAGACCAGCTACTGTCTGAGGGAGTTACCACTTATACCCGTAACCTGCAACACAACGTTTAGTTGAAGCCTTTCAGGTGGCAATTGAGATCTGAACTCATAATTATAATTATAAATTCTTTCGAAGTGGTAAACCCGTGTGGGTCACTCAGGGCAAAGAATGGTAGAGGTTAGATCCTCCCTCTGCTAATCTAATTCAGTAGAAAGGGAAATGTAAAACAGAATACGGCTGTGTAAGACTAAAACACTCAATTATTTATTGTGTGACATAAATTGATAACACTAGAGCAAATACATTTTACCGACCCATGTTGCCGTAGCCAAGTAAATTATCATAGATTTTATAGAGCAGAGGCGTCCACTCTGCGGAGTGTGACCAGCATAATTTTTTTAGCTATTTACTCTTATTTCTACGTGGTTATGTAGGAAAATTGAATTACTCAAAAAACTGACATTTCACCCTGGTTATCAATGCAAAACTTTGCATGGTGCCAGCACTCATGGATGTCTGGTCAAGTGACTCACTACTGAAAAAGTTTGGACGCCTCTGGTATAGAGTAATATCTAGCGTGCTAATGGATGTTACTGGATTACTGTGTCATACATAATATCTTACCTAGGTCTCTCCCCACTACGAAGGTGGGTATCCCGTACACGCCATTGTAGACACCGCCGTATGTGCCTGTGAATGGACACAAACACGAGATATAATAAACACGGATAAAAAAAACCGGAATTTCGAAAAAGAGAGATCATATAAAGTTTCTGTCAAAGAAAGAGAATATTTACCATAACCAACACCAGGGAATCTTCCTTGGCCACCACGTCTACGAGAGTGACCGTAGCCACCATATCCACGGAAGCCGCCGTAACCACGGGGTATGCCATAAACGCTGTAAATCCTACTAGCGTAAACAGCGGCCACCAGAAACAACAAGATTATTATCGATAAAACACGCTGAAACGAAACACGGCCCATTAACAACTTTATCTAATAAATCATTCACTTCATCTCAAGAAACTGCAGAAAAATAAATCTTGAAATTAAAGTAACGGGAGATGAGCTTACCATTGCTGAGTTTGTGATGATTCAGGAGGTGAAGTCTCAGTGCTTGCAAGGAGAGGATTCCTGATGTTTATATAAGAGGTGCAACATCCCCAACCACTGAAGAGTCTTTCCACACAACCGATCACCAATGCAACCTTCCTGGAGGGAAGGGGGGGGGGGGAGGGGGAGGTTCGGGTAGAGGAGAGGAAAATCACTCTTCCTGTGTTTAATGGTCTGAGAAGTAAATGAGATGTGAATTTAAATGGTGATCGTGAAAACCCAGTGCAATTCGTCAGGGCTCTGGTGGGGAAGACCCCGGTCTAGATCCCTGTTCTCACAATATAAAACAATAAAAAATATTGATCACATCATTATTATATGATTGTTAATAATAATAATAATAATAGTAGTAGTAGTAGAAGTAGTAGTGGCATTATTATTAGTAGTAGTAGTAGGTAGTAGTAGTTGTAGTAGTAGTAGAATTTTTACTGAGATGCGTTAAACCAGTGGAGGTCACAAGGCGCATGGAAAATGCGAAGTAATTCGGTTAAATCCCAAAACAGGGGGAAGGTAAGCTTTACTGGTTGGTTGAAGCATCCTGCACCAGCACATTACCTCAACACTAATGTTGCACACGGAACCTTCTCTAATTATTCGTTAATTAGTAAGTATTAGTTAGTAATAATTAGTAATTATTAGTTAGTAATCGTTCCGTTCGCGACTAATTGGTGGCAATCGTCTTAAATTTCAGTGATGGGATCGATACCTGTAATATGTCTGTGACCGGTTTCGAGAGTTTTTCTGCTCTCGCAGCTGATGGTGGCCCTCCGGCTCACACAGCTATCACAGCCTGGTTGATCTGGCCCATCACAGAAAGTAGTACTCTAGTTTCCTCTTAAAGACTCACACATTCTCTGGCAGTATTTCCAATATTTGCACCAACCTTGTTGCACTCGCTTATTTGTACGCTAATAGTTGTACTAGCTTATTTTTACGCTCCTAGTTGTACTCACCTAACTATAAATACCTAGTTACACTCACCTAGTTGTAAAGTACTATAGCAATAACGAAAATTATTTATATGCAACCTTCAATAATATACGGAATTACGCTCTTACTTGTCCATTATATATTTGGAGAGTGTACTGAACAAAGACTAGTTGGGACTGTACGACCAACACGGGTTTAGCGATTTACTTTTTTTTAAATGAAAATGTCTTTCCAATCTGGATATTCAGTAGAATTCATGTATGCACGACGATGCTCAACTCTTGGAAGAAAAAATGTTGATGTCAGCTGTCGTATGTGTATCTCGTGCTTGACAGTGTCTGATAGTGTCTCACCCTTGACAATTGACTGACACGTGTTGCCACGCCAGTGAGTTGAGCACAAGGTGATCCTGGAACAATGGAGGCTGAGAGTTATTGTCAATACCAGACAAGATTAGGTCTTCCCCAAGTGATGCTGTCATCTCCAGACAAGTTTGGACCTTCACCAAATGGTGTGTCAGCACCAGACAAGCTCAGGTCTTCCCAAATTATGCTGTCAGGACCAGACAAGTTTGGAGCTTCTAGTGTTGCTGTCAGAACCAGACAAGGTCAAGCCTTTCCCAGGTGATGCTGTCAGAATCAGACAAGGTCAAGCCTTTCCCAGGTGATGCTGTCAGAACCAGACAAGGTCAAGCCTTTCCCAGGTGATGCTGTCAGAACAAGACAAGGTCGGGCCTTCGCCAAGGAGATTCTCCGTGTTATTAAAAGTCAGATTTTTTTTTTGTAACAAAATTATATGTAGCCGCATCGCGCGACCCCGTTAAACTCGTCGTTAATTATTGTCCACGAATAAACAGAGGACTACGATTTGATCTGCATGAGAGAGAGGGGGATTATCTTTCAGTAAGGTAGGCCTTCGGCATATGTATAAAAGAGAGTTGTAAAAGAAGTGAATGTTAAGGGCAGCTGAGAGGTTTTAGACACCTTTTCCGCGGTATTGTTGAATTGCAAATGTATCTGAAACTGCTGTAGCGTCTGTAAACAAAATAAGTCGTGATCTATTTAGTCTTACGATATCTTTCCTACATATAATTATAAACATCCAAAGCAGGTTGCTCCGGTGTACTGAGTGGCGTGGAAGAGCTTGCTAGAGTATCACTGTGTCAGTTAACAGCATGTTGCAGTTATCAGCTGGGTACAAAACCCACTACGAAGCCTTGACCCAGATACAACTGGAATAATACAGTTAATAAATCATACATAACTCTGACAGCATTTGTCGAAAAATTAAGTTCTTATCAGCAGTGCAGTGAGAGATTAATCGTCAACCAAATATTGTACATGGAAGATAACACAACCAAAGCTGGGGCTTGATTGGACATAACTTTCTCTGAAGACAGATACACATGTTCGAACCTCACATGGAACCACTGACAATATTTACATATTGCATATGAATGTGTCTCCTCCATTGTCCCCTATATGACAATAGAAGCATTTTTTTGGTCTGTTTTGATAATCACTTAGGTAGACGGCATAGACTGACAAATGTTATCATATATGTTGCGGAATTCATAAACTGTACCACTGTAATGAATGAGACAGACTCTCAGTGACAGGTTTGCGTACAAGTCTTAGTGGAATAGTTAACACTTGTTAGTTTTGTGTACCACAGTGAACCTGGAATAATTATCAACAACCAGTCAATTACACCCAGAAAAACTGAAGGTAAATTATTAGGTCTATATAAAAGCTCTACTTGTTACTCATATATGTGTGTGTGTATGTGTGTGTGTGTGTGTGTGTGTACTCACCTATTTGTACTCACCTATTTGTGGTTGCATGGGTCGATTCATAGTTCCTGGCCCCGCCTCTTCACTGATTGCTACTAGGTCCTCTCTCTCCCTGCTCCATGAGCTTTATCAAACCTCGTCTTAAAACTATGTATGGTTCCTGCCTCCACTACGTCACTTTCTAGGCTATTCCACTTCCTGACAACTCTATGACTGAAGAAATACTTCCTAACATCCCTTTGACTCATATGTGTGTGTGTGTGTGTGTGTGTACTCACCTAGTTGTGGTTGTAGGGGTCGAGTCATAGCTCTTGACCCCTCCTCTTAACTGGTCGCTACTGGGTCATGAGCTTTATCATACTTCTACACCACTTTCCAGACTATTCCACTTCCTGACAACTGAAGAAATACTTCCTAACATCCCTGTGATTCATCTGAGTCTTCAACTTCCAACTGTGACCCCTTGTTGTTGTGTCCCATCTCTGGTACATCCTGTCTCTGTCCACCTTGTCAATTCCTCTCAGTATTTTATACGTCGTTATCATATCCCCCCTATCTGTCCTGTCCTCCAATGTCGTCAGATTGATTTTCCTTAACCTCTCCTCGTTGGGCATGCCCCTTAGCTCCGGAACTAGTCTTGTTGCAAACCTTTGCACTTTCTCTAGTTTCCTTACGTGTTTGGCTAGGTGCGGGTTCCAAACTGGTGCTGCATACTCCAATATATACCTAACGTACACGGCGTACAGGGTCCTGAATGATTCCTTTTTGAAATGTCGGAATGCTGTTGTTAGGTTTGCTAGGCACCCATGTGCTGCAGCAGTTATTTGGTAGATGTGCGCCTCAGGAGATGTGCCCGGTGTTATACTCACCACAAGATCCTTTTCCTTGAATGAGGTTTGTAGTCTCTTGCCCCCTAGACTATACTCCGGCTGTGGTCTTCTTTGCCCTTCCCCAATCTTCATGGCTTTGCATTTAGTGGTGTTGAACTCCAGGAACCAGTTGCTGGACCAGGCCTGCAGCCTGTCCAGATCCCTTTGTAGTTTTGCCTGGTCTTCATTCGATTGAATTCTTCTCATCAACTTCACGTCATCTGCAAACTGAGACACTTCTGAATCTATTCCTTCCGTCATTTCGTTCACAAATACCAGAAACAGCACCGGTCCTAGGACTGACCCCAGTGTAACCCCACTCGTCACCGGCGCCCACTCTGACACCTCGCCACGTAACATGACTCGCTGCTGTCTTCCTGACAGGTATTCCCTGATCCATTGCAGTGCCTTCCCTGTTATACCTGACTGGTCCTCCAGCTTTTGCATTAACCTCCTGTGTGGAATTGTGTCAAACGCCTCCTTACAGTCCAAGAAAATGCAGTCTACCCACCCTTCTCTTTCTTGTTTTACTGCTGTCACCCTGTCATAGAACTCCAGTAGGTTTGTGACACAGGATCTCCCATCCCTGAAACCGTGCTGGCTGTCATTGATAAGCTCATTCCTTTCTAGGTGTTCCACCACTCTTCTGATAATCATCTCCATGACTTTGCATACTATACATGTCAGTGACACTGGTCTGTAGTTTAATGCTTCGTGTCTGTCTCTTTTTTTAAAAAGTGGGACTACGTCTGCTGTCTTCCATACCTCAGGTAGTCGTCCTATTTCGATAGATGTGCTGTAGATTGTTGTTAGTGGAACATACAGTGCCTCTGCTCCCTCTCTCAGTACCCATGGAGAGATGTTATCCGGCCCCATCGCCTTTGGGTTATCTAGTTATCTTAGGAGCCTCTTCACTTCTTCCTCGGTTGTATGTATTGTGTCCAACACTTGATGATGTACCCCACCTCTGTCTTTCTGGAGTCCCTTCTGTCTTCACTGCGAACACTTCTTTGAACCTCGTGTTGAGCTCCTCACATACTTCGCGGTCATTTCATGTGAACTCCCCCCCTTCCTTCCTCAGCCTTATCACCTGGTCCTTGACTGTTGTTTTCCTCCTGATGTGGCTGTACAATAGCTTTGGATCAGGTTTGGTTTTCGCTGCTATGTCGTTTTCGTATTGTCGTTGGTTCTCCCTTCTTACCTGTGCATATTCATTTCTGGCTCTACAACTGCTCTCCTAGTTCTTCTGGGTTCTTTGCTTTCTATATTTTTTTCCATTCTCTAGCACATTTGGTTTTTGCCTCTCTACACCTTTGGTGAACCAAGGCTCATCCTGGCTTTCTCGTTGTTTCTGTTACCCTTGGGTACAAACCTCTCCTCCGCTTCTTTGCATATTGTCACATATTCCATCATCTCACTTTCTGACTTCCCTGCCAGTTCTCTATTCCACTGAACCTCATGCAGGAAATTCTTCATGCTTGTGTAGTCCCCTCTCTTGTAGTTTGCCTTCATTCGTCCTGCCTTTCCTGCTTCCCTCTCCACTTGTAACTCCACTGTGTATTCAAAGCTCAGAACCACATGGTCACTGGCCCCGAGGGGACTTTCATATGTGATGTCTTCAATGTCTGCACTACTCAAGGTGAATACTAGGTCCAGACTCGCTGGTTCATCCTCACCTCTCTCTCTCTGGTAGTGTCCCTTACGTGTTGGTACATAATGTTTTCCAGTACCGCCTCCATCATCATAGCCCTCCACGTTTCTGGGCAACCATGTGGCTCCAGGTTCTCCCAGTCAGTTTCCTTGTGATTGAAGTCACCCACAATCAGCAGCTTTGCCCTGCACGCATGAGCTCTTCTGGCCACTTCAGCCAGTGTGTCAACCATCGCTCTATTACTTTCATCATACTCCTGCCTTGGCCTCCTGCTGTTCTGTGGTGGGTTGTACATCACTGCAATTACCACTTTGGGACCTCCAGACTGAAGTGTTTCTATTATGTAGTCTCTTGCTTCTCTGTCTCCTCTCTCCAGCTCATCAAAATCCCATTGGTTTTTGATAAGCAGTGCCACTCCTCCTCCCTCTCTGCTCCCTCTGTCTTCTCTCAGGATCTGATGTCCTTTTGGAAAGATGGCATCTGTTATCATTTCTGTGAGCTTGGTTTCTGTGAGAGCTATGATGTCCGGTGATGTCTCGGACTTTTTTGTGCCACTCCTCCCACTTATTCGTTATTCCATCAGCGTTGGTGTACCATACCTTCAGTTTCCTCTCCAGCACTGTGTTCTTTGGGGTCTGTGGGAGTGGGGGATCTGGCAGTGTGCTTTGGGATTCTACGTGGTAGTGTTGGGCTGTAAGTGCTCTTCTCTGGTTGTCCTCTGCTGACTCTGTCCTTGCCTCTCATCCTAGCCCCTTTCGTTTCTGTGTCTCCTCTCTCAGCTGTTGTCTTTCTGTTCTTGTTCTGTCGCAATCTAGGAACACCCTCTTGTAAGTTGATGATTCCTTCAGCCATGGTTTCTCTTGCAGGATCCTGTTCCGTACTATTTCTGTCTTGAAAATCAGCTTGACTGGCCGATTTCTCCCCTTCAAGTAGACCCCTATTCTCTGAAAATTTACTACCTCAGACATGTCCTCCTCGCCTTTTTCTTTGATGATGTTTTCAATCTCTTGTTTTTCTTCCTGCCATCTTTCATTATGTGTCCTTCCCTCGCTCTCCTGAAGCCCATGAATAAACAGTGACTTCTCCCTCTCCTCCTCCCATTGCCTTTCCCTCTGTTCCTCTGGGTCCCATTTGTACATGGCCATTGTTTTTTTCTGTAACTCTTGGTGGCATAGTCTTGCCTATGCATGGGACCTGTCCCCTTCTCCACCCTCCCTTACTGCTATCCCTGCTACCAACAGTTCTCCCCCTTCATTCCTTGGTCATGCTTGGTGAACTGATAGGGCATCACCGTAAGTCCTGTCTCCTTCCTTACTGTTCGGCTCCTCATTTGGTAGGAGAGCACCTGCTTCAGATGCCATGTCTCCTCTGGGTAATAGCCCTGTAACTTGCTTCAGCCTACTTACCTCATATTCTAGGGCCCGTATCCTGATTTCTGCGGCTTCGGCTTGCAACTCCCATTTCTTCATCTCCGTCTCCATCCTCTTCTCCATTTTTGCAGAAAGCTTCTCTAGTTTGCTCTCTCATTCTTGTTCCATCTTTTTACATTGCTCTTCCATCTAGTCTTCCTTACCAGGACAATATTTCTTTGATCCCCTGAGGGCCTTGATCCTGTAATATCCCATGTGAAGTATGTTGGCATCCCTTCTATGGCTCAGCCACAGCAGTCCTGGTGACGAATACCCAACTAACTTTCCTCCAAACACTCTTCCTTTTACTACCATACATAGTGTCACTTAGTCTTTGCAGGGAATAAATAATAACATATATATATATATATATATATATATATATATATATATATATATATATATATATATATATATATATATATATATATATATATATATATATATATATATATATATATATATAAAGCGCTTACGTGGCTTCTCACATTATCAAGGAACGTTTTTATAGTTCCTTGATAATGTGAGAAGTCACGAAAACGCTTGGAATTTCACTATTTTTCACAGTGGTTGTTTTACATTTATATATATTACCTGGAGTTTACCTGGAGAGAGTTCCAGGAGTCAACGCCCCCACGGCCCGGTCTGTGAACAGGCCACATGGTCGATCAGGGCCTGATCAACCAGGCTGTTACTGCTGGCAGCACGCAGTCCAACGTACGAACCACAGCCTGGCTGGTCAGGTACCGACTTTAGGTGCCTGTCCAGTGCCTGCTTGAAGACAGCCAGGGGTCTATTGGTAATCCCCCTTATGTATACTGGGAGGCTGTTGAACAGTCTTGGGCCCCTGACACCTATTGTGTTGCCTCTCAACGTGCTAGTGGCACCCCTGCTTTTCATTGGGGGGATGTTACATCGTCTGCCGAGTCTTTTGATTTCGTAGGGAGTGATTTTCATATGCAAGTTTGGTACTAATCCCACTAGGATTTTCCAAGTGTATATAATAATGTATCTCTCCCGCCTGCGTTCTAGGGAACTTCAAGCGTTCCCAGTAATTGAGGTGGTTTATCGCAGTTATGTGTGCCGTGAAGGTTCTCTGTACATTTCTAGGTCAGCAATTTCACCTGTCTTGAAAGGTGCAGTTAGTGTGCAGCAATATTCCAGCCTAGATAGAACAAGCGACCTGAAGAGTGTCATCATGGGCTTGGCATCCCTGGTTTTAAAGGTTCTCATTATCCATCCTGTCATTTTTCTATATATATATCGTGCCGAATAAGTAAAACTTGCGATTTTGGCTTAAATAGCAAAGCTCTTCTTGCCGAATAAGGCAAGCGAAAATTTGTATATGCAATAATTTTGCAAAAATCATTCTGAACCTAACGAAAAAAAATATATTTCATTGTTCGTTTATTACACTATGTTAACAAAATTTCACTTTTGTAGTGTTCCTGGGAAATAAGCATAATTTCCTAATTCTTTATAACTAAACAAAACTTAAAAAAAAACAATTTTGATCCCAGAACTTTGCTTTTGGGGTCAGGACACTTGTGGAACACTTTCAAGAAAGACTGATGTAAAACTATTATGTTCTAGGGTTTTGCTTGGCAAATATAAAAACAGGGACTCACAAACCAGCATTCAGTTCAGCTGTGGCTGCCTGAGAAGACACATCAGAAGTAGTGAAATGGCATCAAGAGGCTGCAATCATTCTCCAGATGCATTCTGCTACATATGTGGTCAATTCATTAAGACAAGAGCAAATAAGTTCTCTGTAACAGCATCTAAAAAAATGTGTGAAGCTTACAAAGCAGATTTTGGCATGCCAGTTGTGGACCAAGACAAAACCTGAGCACCTCATGTTTCTTGTGACCATTGTAAGAAAACATTGGAAGGTAAGAAAGTCATTAGTAATATGAAGGGTAAAATCTTGAATAGGAACATTTTATAAATGAAATGTATGTAACAAAAACTAATTTTTTTGTTCTTTTACAGGATGGTATAGAGGAGAAAAAAGAGCCATAAAGTTTACTGTTCCTAGAATATAGCGTGAATCCACTGATCACTCCACCAACTGCTACTCCTGCCTGGTGGATCCTTCCAAACGCCGAACTGGGAAAAATGCCCCTGCTATTTCTTATCCAGACCTTCCCTCTTCTACTGCACCAGTACCACACAGTGCTGATCTCCTGTACCTACACCTCCAGAAAGAAGTCAACCATCAGAAGAAGAAAGCAGCAAATCAGAAAATGAAGAGCACAGTGAACAAGACTATGATCTCACAGATGCAGCTGTTGGGAGGAATCCTTACTACCCAAACCAAACAGACCTCAATGACCTTATCAGAGATCTTGGTTTGACAAAGTCAAAAGCTGAGCTTTTGATATCAAGGCTCAAGGAGTAGGACTTGGTGGATGAAAGTGTGCAAGTGACAAGCCAAAGAAAACGTCACCAACATTTCTCAAGCTTCTTCACTAATGAAGACATGTGCTACTGTAATGATGTATCAGGTCTGTTTGATGCAATTGGAATTGCATGCAATCCAGATGAGTGGAGACTATTGACAGCTCCTTCAGAAGCCTAAAAGCTGTACTTCTGCACAATGGGAACAAGTATCCATCTCTTCCCTTGGCTTATTCAGTGCATCTTAAGGACTGCAACAGTGTCAGTCTTCTACTGGAAGCTTTGAACTATAATAAGTATGGCTGGGAGGTTATTGGAGACTTTTACCAAGTTTCCCTGTTATCTCTGTCACTGAGATAGTAGAGACAGAGCAGCACATTACCAGAGGAAGGCACAGGCCTCAAAGGACTGAGTTCTCAATAGGAAGACATATCAAACAAACCATTGGTGGATCCTCAAGAGATACTGTTCCCTCCATTACACATCAAACTAAGGCTAATGAAACAGTTTGTTACAGCTCTTGACAAACAGTCTGCAGCCTTCAAGTATCTTCAAGACTTCTTTCCCAAGCTATCAGAGGCAAAGGTGAAGGCTGACATCTTCACTGGACCACAAGTCAGGAAAATCATGGAGTGTTCAGAATTTCCAAAGCAGCTCACAGAGAAGGAAAAGGAAGCCTGGGAGAGTTTTTTGCTCTGGCACAGGGCTTTCTGGGCAACAACAAAGCTGACAATTATTTGGAACTTGTTGAGACCTTGGTAAAAAGCTATGTTCAGATGGGCTGTAGGATGTCCCTTAAGGTCCATATCCTTGATGGTCATCTTGACAATTTCAAGGAGAATATGGGAGCATACTCAGAGGAGCAAGGGGATCGCTTCCACCAAGATATAATGGACTGTGAACACAGATATCAGGGATCTTATAATGAAAACATGATGGCAGACTACATTTGGGGGCTTAAACGGGAAAGTGATTTGTTGCATGCTCGCAAATCTAGAAAAAATGCTCATTTTTAACTCTGTAAATGTTTCAGAAAGTTTAAAATGTGTAAATTTAATTATATTTACGTAAATTTTATTTATTTTATGCTTTTGTTTTACATCCAAAACTAGCCAAAAAAACATTGAAATTTAGCCATTTTTTGTCAAAAATTCAACCTATAAACCACAAAAGCAAAGTTTAAAAGGAATGATGGGCATTTTCTGATGTTTCGCAATAAAAGGAGGTGGAAAACAACACTTACTTGCCAGGAACAAAAAAATGTTACATAGTGAATTATTGATGGTATAAAGTTGACAGTGTTCAGTGGATTTGGCAATATTTTGTGTAGATTGTTCCCAAAGGCTTTTCTGGGGGGTTTAATGTTAGGTGAGGTTACATTTAGCTAAGTAAAGTTGCAGTGGTGAATATCGGGTTAAGTTAGGCTAAGGTGGGTGAGATTGTTGGGTTGTGTTTTGTTAGGATGAGTTGGGTTAGGTTAAATTATATAGGGTTACACTGAATGATCAATGTTTAATAACCTAACTTAGCTCGATGCAACTAAAGCTAACCAAACATAGCCTAACTAAAGCTAACCTAACCTAACCATACTTAGCCTTACATAATCAAACCCGACCTACCCTAACCGATCCTAATCAAACCTAACATTTAGAACCTCTCAAAAAATTTGGTACAATTCGGAAACCAGACTTTATATTGTACATTTTAAACAATCTGCTATCGAACTCCAGGAAGCAGACTCATTCTTAATCTTGATTCTTAACTACGACAGATGAGAGAAAAAAAAAAAGACTTAAATAGTCTGAGGGTTCACAGTTACTCAGAACTGATACTTCCAAATCCAATAAATTATACATACATATATTTGTTCCTGTCATTTTGGGAGCGTCCCCCCCCAATTTGCTCTTCTTGTACACACCCAATTTTCTCTTCTTGTACACCCCCAATTTGCTCTTCTTGTAGACCCCTAATTTGCTCTTCTTGTACACCCCCAATTTGCTCTTCTTGTACACCCCCAATTTGCTCTTCTTGTACACCCCCAATTTGCTCTTCTTGTACACCCCCAATTTGCTCTTCTTGTACACCCCCAATTTGCTCTTCTTGTACACCCCCAATTTGCTCTTCTTGTAGATCCCTAATTTGCTCTTCTTGTACACCCCCAATTTGCTCTTCTTGTACACCCCCAATTTGCTCTTCTTGTACACCCCCAATTTGCTCTTCTTGTACACCCCCAATTTGCTCTTCTTGTACACCCCCAATTTGCTCTTCTTGTACACCCCCAATTTGCTCTTCTTGTACACCCCCAATTTGCTCTTCCTATCTATTCTGGGCAACATGTGTGCGGTAGTTACGTAAATTTATTGCGAAACTTTTCGCCTACACAGTAGGCTCCTTTAGTCGACTACTGCTTCTGCTGCTCCCTCTGTATTCAATTAGACACATATGCA
This sequence comes from Cherax destructor, assembly GCA_009830355.1. Lineage (NCBI taxonomy): Eukaryota > Metazoa > Arthropoda > Malacostraca > Decapoda > Parastacidae > Cherax > Cherax destructor. The sequence continues at coordinate 69,297 of WNWK01007523.1, read as the reverse complement.
ACACTTGGGTATCTTTATTGACTGACAACATCGTCTCAAGATTGAGGGCTTGACAACCTCACACTCCTCCTGTTCTTCACGATTCTCCTTTGTATGGACTGATGAAGCCACTGTGTGGCGAAACGTTTCCTCAATAAAGATACCCAAGTGTTGCATATGTGTCTAATTTACCAACTCGTCGGTTCTCTGAACCATTCATTCACACCTCTGTATTCAGCTGAAGAAGCCTACTGTGTAAGCGAAACGTTTCACAATAGAGATGCCTCAACGAATTAACATTAGCGATCTCGCTCGCTCTACTGAATGTACAGAAGGTAATGCAGTAAACCCCGTTTTCTGTTTGAATTATCTGCGGTTTATCGTGGCCCAAAAAATAACCCATAATTTTGTTTAATAATGGTCCCAAAGGTAGCGATGCTGGCAGTTCTTCAAACACTAAGAGAAACCGTAAAGTGCTTCCCATCAGTTAACAAGTGCTAATTCTCAACTTAGTGTGCGTTATTTATCAATTTAACTTAATCATAAGTATGAATGTAAACGAGAAACGACTGATTATATATAAACAGTGGAACCTCTGGTCACGAACACTTCCGAACATGAACAAATTGGTTCACGACCAAAAAATTCACCAAATTTTTGCATCGGGTCACGAACACATAATCGGGTATTGAACAAACACAGCCGCGCCAATTTTCACTTTCCCCGCCATTTTTTGCGCATGCGCCAATTTTCCGCACTTACTGTTGATTGTGTACACCTAATAAAGACCCTCGCCTTGTAGTCGGTTTCGGTCAGACGAGCGATCAGTCGCTGTGAACTCCTTGTGTTGTAAACCATACCACGGGTGGGGTTCGAACCCGCGGTCAGAGTCTCTCAAAACTCCAGACCGTCGCGTAAGCCACTGGGCCAACTAGCTTCAGTAAGATTCATCCAACTAGGTATATTTCTACACCATAGGAAGGTTAGCATAGGCACCACTGTGTCCACAAATGCAAGTTTTTACAGATGAATCTCCCGCTAGCATGGCCGTGACGGACTCTAGCTATGATGTAGAAATATACCTAGTTGGATGAATCTTATTGAAGCTAGCTGGCCCAGTGGCTTACGCGACGGTCTGGAGTTTTGAGACTCTCTGACTGCGGGTTCGAACCCCACCCGTGGTATGGTTTGTTTGCAATCGTGAAATTACGATTTCCTGAGTCCTTGTGTTGTATTTCGTGTGTTTTTTAATTCATTTTGTTTTCTTGGTTGTTTACGGTATGGTTTTTTTTCTCTGTTATGTAAGTTTTTTCTCTATTAAACTGTACATTATTTTGTATAATTAAGGATTTTTCAAACTTTGATTATTTTTTCTGTGCTTAAGAGGCGGCTAAGGGGCCGCTAAGAGGCGGTAAAGGACCCCAATGGAAATACGTCTTACTTTTTTTTGGTTCTCTTAGGTTCTCTACACATGCTACTAAGTATGATAATCTATGTAACTGTATTTGTGAATACCTAAATAAACTTACTTATTAAGGCGCGCAGTGCGCAAATGAAAACAAAACAGCCTCCATGCACCATGAACCAGATAATGCAGGGGTTTACACTATACCCTGTGGAGGCTGTGACAGGATTTATGTAGGTGAAACAGCAAGAAACATCGAAACACGCCTCAATGAACACATTAATGCATGTAGGAACGATAACTTGAACAACGCTTGCGTACAACACCGAAATTCCGCCAATCATTTGACTAGAAAAAATGAACTCTCTGGTTCTTGAGATCTGCTCAAGACACATTCCATTAAGAATCACAGGAAGAACAGAACTAAAAGCCATAAAGGAAATTGAAAAAAAAAACTTTTTCTCTTATGCCGAATCTAAGGGAAAAACAACATCCAGTATTGGACCCCTGCTTAGGCGGGATGGGACATACACAGATGACAGCCAAGAAATGAGTGAGATTTTAAAGTCCCAATACAACTCAGTGTTCAGCGAGCCGCTGCCCAGACTAAGGATCGACAATCCAAAAGAATTCTTTACGAACGAAACCCAAAATTTGGTCATCTCAAAAATCTCAGATATTATCCTAACACCACAAGACTTTGAAAAGGCAATAAATAACATGCCCATGCACTCTGCCCCAGGCCCAGACTCGTGGAACTCCGTGTTTATCAAGAATTGTAAGAAGCCCCTATCGCGTGCCTTCAGCATTCTATGGAGAGGGAGCATGGACACAGGGGTCATCCCACACACACTAAAAACTACAGACATAGCCCCACCCCACAAAGGTGGCAGTAAAGCAATCGCAAGGAACTACAGACCGATAGCACTAACACCCCCATATAAATATCTTTGAGAGGGTTTTAATAAGCAAGATCGCCAACCACCTAGATACCCATCAACTACACAACCCAGGGCAACACTGGTTTAGAGCAGGTCGCTCCTGCCTGTCCCAGTTACTGGACCACTATGATAAGGTCCTGGATGCTGTTGGGATAAACAAAATACAGATGTAGTATACACAGACTTTGCAAAAGCTTTCGACAAGTGTGACCATGGTGTAATAGCACACAAAATGCATGATAAAGGAATAACAGGAAAAGTTGGTAGATGGATCTATAATTTCATAACAAATAGAACACAGAGTAATAGTAAACAGAGTAAAGTCCCAGGCAGCTACGGTGAAAAGCTGTTTCACAAGGCACAGTACTCTCTCCCATTCTATTCCTCATCCTCATTTCTGACAGAGATATAAGCCATAGCTCCATGTCTTCCTATACGGATGACACCCGGATTGCCATGGCAGTGACCTCCAACGAAGACACCGCAAGACTCCAAGTGGACATCAACAAAATCTTCAAATGGGCCACTCAAAACAATATGACGTTCAACGAGGAGAAATTTCAACTACTCAGATATGGAAAACTTGAAAAAAATATAAAATGTCTCAGGGCATACGACAAATTCTAACCATACAATCGATCGAAAAAGAAATGTGAAGGACCTGGGAGTGATAATGTCAGAGAATCTCGCCTTCAAAGACCACTACAATGTATCTACCTCATCTGCTAGGAAATTGATAGGATGGATAATGAGAACCCTCAAAACTAGGGACGCCAAGCCCATGATGATTCTCTTCAAATCGCTTGTTCTCTGTAGGCTGGAATAGTGCTGTACAGTAACGTCCCCCTTCAAGCCTGGAGACATTTTCAGACCTGGAGAGCGTACAAAGAACTTTCACGGCACACATAAGTACGATAAGGCACCTAAATTACTGGGAACAGTTGAAGGTCCTTGACCTGTACTCCCTGGAACGCAGCCGAGAGAGAGATACATGATAATATACACTATTAAGGTCCTGGAGGGATTGGTACCAAACCTGCACACGAAAATCACTCCTTATGAAAGCAAAAGACTCGGCAAGAGATGCAACATTCCCCCGATGAAAAGCAGGGGCGCTACGAGTACATTGAGAGAACGCAATAAGTGTCCGAGGCCCAAGACTGTACAACTGCCTTCTAGCTTACATAAGGCACTGGACAGGCACCTAAAGTCAGTACCTGACCAACCAGGCTGTGGTTCGTACGTCAGTTTGCGTGCAGTCAGCAGTAACAGCCTGGTTGATCAGACCCTGATGCACCATCAGGCCTGGTCTCGGACCGAGCCGCGGGGGCGTTGACCCCGAAACCCTCTCCAGGTAAACTCCAGGTATCATCTCATGAAATTCTGGGACACCCGAATAGTGATGAAAGAACCTAATTTCCGCAGACGCAAATGCCTTGAATCAGCATTAATCGCTGTTTCTAACACAAACAAAAAGGAAGCTTCATCATCTCTGAAGTCTTAGCAAGAATCCTCCTGAAAACAGTAAACCCGGCCAGTCGACTAACACCCAGGTACCTATTTTATACAGATGGGTGAACAGGGACAGTATTTATCTTATTTAAACGCGTCCCTAATGTTTTCCAGCCGTACCAGAGATTCGAACTCTGGACCTCAGTGTGTGAGCTGAGTGTGCTAGCGATCGAGCTACACAACTGCACACAGACCCACCCACACAGCATCCCCTCAACCCATACCACCCCATACACCATCCCCTCAACCCATACCACCCCACACACCATCCCCTCAACCCATACCACCCCACACACCATCCCCTCAACCCATACCACCCCACACACCATCCCCTCAACCCATACCACCCACCACCACCACACCATCTCCCCTCACCCAACCCATCCCTACCATCCACCCACACACCATCCCTCAACCCATCACCACTACCCCCACACACCATCCCCTCAACCCATACCACCCCACACCATCCCCTCAACCCATACCACCCCACACCATTATTAGTATTATTATAATCAAATAGAAGCGCTAAACCATCACCCCACAACAACCAAACAAAAAAAAACTGTTTACAGTGAACAGTTTGTAGGAGTTTAGAACGGACTCGTGCAATGCTAGTTTTCTCTGTTGTTCAAGGTTTTCTCAGTGTTATTCAAGGTTTTCTCAGTGTTATTCAAGGTTTTCTCAGTGTTATTCAAGGTTTTCTCAGTGTTATTCAAGTTTTTCTCAGTGTTATTCAAGTTTTTCTCAGTGTTATTCAAGTTTTTCTCAGTGCTATTCAAGATTTTATCAGTGTTATTCAAGGTTTTCTCAGTGTTATTCAAGGTTTTTACATTTAGTTTACTATTACACTGTGCATTCTATGGTATAACTATTTTTGTTTAAAAAAAACAAAAAACAATATTTACATACAGTTCGTAGGGGTCTGGAACAGACCCATACAAACTGTAGGGGTCTGTGTATAAATGCATGACTCGTAGATTTTTATTTATTTACACGTTATTCTTGGAAAACAAGAACATGTAAATACTGGAAGGCAAACTACGGAATTTCCACGACTTTCTGAAATTATTGGGACTTTCAACCCTCCGTAACGAAAGAAAGGTTGGTTGAGCAGTCACACGGAAACTTCGATACCACATCCACTGGAAAGAAAACTACGGGATTTTCACGACTTTTTGGAATGATTGCGGCTTTCAACCCTCCGTTACGATAGAAAAAATAGATGAGCAACTCTTCCTTAACATCTATATTCGCAATGTACGCAAACCGATGCTCCTTGACAAAAGGAAACCTCGCTGATAACAGCTAACTTAAACATCTTAAGTAAAAGGATACAAGTGATACTAATGTGACATTTTATTATGCCACAATAAAATGTCGCATTAGTTGTTTTACCTAACATATTGGCGGTAATTTCAACATTACAACTTGAACATCAACTTACCTTAGTGATGCTGTCGTCTCTTCCTCTACGATCTGTGAGGCTCACCTACCTGTAATGTAAACACTACGTATTAATACACATCTCCCAGGTCCAAGTATTTCAGATCCATGTATTCCAGGACCATGTATTCCAGGACAATGTATTCCAGGTCCATGTAATCCAGGTCCATGTAATCCAGGTCCATGTAATCCAGATCCATGTAATCCAGATCCATGTAATCCAATTCCACGTAATCCAGGTCCATGTATACCAGGAACATGTATACCATTCAGCCTAAATCTTCAGGAAGTGTCTCAGTTATACCTCCTCACACACACACTATCCCTCCTCACACACACACTATCCCTCCTCACACACACACTATCCCTCCTCACACTATCCTCCTCACACACGTATCCTCCTCACACCGCTATCCTTCTCACACACGCTATCCTCCTCACACACAGACTATCCCTCCTCACACACACGCTATCCCTCCTCACACACACGCTATCCCTCCTCACACACACGCTATCCCTCCTCACTCACACGCTATCCCTCCTCACTCACACGCTATCCCTCCTCACTCACACGCTATCCCTCCTCATTCACACGCTATCCCTCCTCAAAAATACGCTATACCTCCTCAAAAATACGCTATACCTCAACACTCACACACACACACGTTATACCTCCTCACACACACACACACACACACACACACACACGTTATACCTCCTCACACACACACACACACTTTATACTTCCTCACACACACACACACAAATGCGGGGCCAGGAGCTGAGTCTCGACCCCTGCAACCACAATTAGGTGAGTACACACACACACACACACACACACACACACACACACACACTTCTATTCCCGACGGCGGAAACATTTCGAAGTGTTTCCTTACACACACTCACACATACATACAACAGGCCTAGTGTCTAATCGACATGTGCCTAGGACAAAATGGTAACTAACACACACACGTTATACTTCGGGATGTAGATGAATGGTTCAGAGAACCGACAAGTTATAAATTAGACACATATGCAACACTTGGGTATCTTTATTGAGGAAACGGTTTTGCCACACAGTGGCTTCATCAGTCCAATACAAAGCAGAAAGGTGTAAAGAGAGGAGGAGTTTGAGGTAATCAGTTCCTCGGCCTGGAGTCGATGTCTTCAGTCCATCCCGTCTGACACAGCAACATCTTGGGATCTTAATACAAACGAATTCTTCAACACTTGTCCAACCTTTCGACGAAGACCTACTTCGACTAGTGGATGGTACCACTATGACCCCGCCTCCTCCTGCTTCACCTCACCTGACTACAGTATATAAGCCACCTCTACGGACATATGCAGTACTTTCTACAAGATTGATGGACTGAACACATCGACTCCAGGCCGAGGGACTGATTACCTCAAACTCCTCCTCTCTTTACACCTTTCTGCTTTGTATTGGACTGATGAAGCCACTGTGTGGCAAAACGTTTCCTCAATAAAGATACCCATGTGTTGCATATGTGTCTAATTTACAACGTTATACTTCCTCACACACACACACAACGTTATACCTCCTCTCACACACACACACACTTTATACTTCCTCACAAACACAGGTTATACTTCCTCTCACACACACACACACGCTATACCTCCTCACACACACACACGTTATACCTCCTCACACACACACACACCCGTTATACCTCCTCACACACACACGTTATACCTCCTACACACACACACACACGTTATACCTCCTCACACACACACACACACACACACACGTTATACCTCCTCACACACACACACACACGTTATACCTCCTCACACACACACACACACGTTATACCTCCTCACACACACACACACGTTATACCTCCTCACACACACACACACGTTATACCTCCTCACACACACACACACGTTATACCTCCTCACACACACACACACGTTATACCTCCTCACACACACACACACGTTATACCTCCTCACCCACACACACACACACGTTATACCTCCTCACACACACACACACGTTATACCTCCTCACACACACACACACGTTATACCTCCTCACCACACACACCCGTTATACCTCCTCACACACACACACACGTTATACCTCCTACACACACACACACGTTATACCTCCTCACACACACACACACGTTATACCTCCTCCACACACACACACGTTATCACTCTCACACACACACACACGTTATACCTCCTCACACACACCACGTTATACCTCCTCACACACACACACACGTTATACCTCCTCACACACACACACACGTTATACCTCCTCACACACACACACACGTTATACCTCCTCACACACACACACGTTATACCTCACACAACGTTATACACACACACACACGTTATACCTCCTCCACACACACACACACGTTATACCTCCTCACACACACACACGTTATACCTCCTCACACACACACACACGTTATACCTCCTCACACACACACACACGTTATACCTCCTCACACCACACACACGTTATACCTCCTCACACACACACACGTTATACCTCCTCACACACACACACGTTATACCTCCTCACACACACACACGTTATACCTCCTCACACACACACACACGTTATACCTCCTCACACACACACACGTTATACCTCCTCACACACACACACGTTATACCTCCTCACACACACACACGTTATACCTCCTCACACACACACACGTTATACCTCCTCACACACACACAGTTATACTCCTCACACACACACAGTTATACCTCCTCACACACACACACGTTATACCTCCTCACACACACACGTTATACCTCCTCACACACACACACAGTTATACCTCCTCCACACACACACGTTATACCTCCCACGTACTACACACACACGTTATACCTCCTCACACACACACACGTTATACCTCCTCACACACACACGTTATACTCCCACACACACTACAGTTATACCTCCTCACACACACACGTTATACTCTCACACACGATCTACACACACGTTATACCTCCTCACACACACACGTTATACTCTCCACACACGTTATACCTCCTCCACACACACACGTTATACCTCCTCACACACACACGTTATACCTCCTCACACACACACGTTATACCTCTCACACACACACGTTATACCTCCTCACACACACGTTATCCTCCTCACACACACACGTTATACCTCCTACACACACACACACGTTATACCTCCTCACACACACACGTTATACCTTCACATTCACACACACACGTTATACCTCTCACACTTACACACAACGTTATACCTCCTCACACACACACGTACTCTAATATACCTCCAAACACACTTATCCCTCTCACACCGTTATACCTCCTCACACACACGTTATACTCCTACACACACACTTATACTTCTCCTCACACACACACACACGTTATACCTCCTCACACACACACACACGTTATACCTCCTCACACACACACACGTTATACCTCCTCACACACACACGTTATACCTCCTCACACACACACGTTATACCTCCTCACACACACACGTTATACCTCCTCACACACACGTTATACCTCCTCACACACACACGTTATACCTCCTCACACACACGTTATACCTCCTCACACACACACGTTATACCTCCTCACACACACACACACAATATATCGTAAAATCTTAGACCTTCATTAAACAATCATGGAAAAAATTATTTATATGATGCAGTGGAGGTGAGATTATCATCAATTATAGAACTGAAACTCACCTTTGATGATGGAAGATGGTGTCTGGATGACTAGCCAGCTGGTGCTGGGGTAGTCAGCTGGTGATGGGGTAGCTAGCTAGCGCTTGGTTAGCCAGCTGGTGCTATAGCTAAGCCACCTGTTATATTCTCAACAGTTTTGAGGTAATGTTAATTTGTTGTTTTCTGAGAACACTCCCGCGATAACACTCCCGCGATAACACTCCCGCGATAACACTCCCGCGGTAACACTCCCGCGGTAACACTCCGCGTAACACTCCGCGGTAACACTCGCGGTAACACTCCGCGTAACGCGGTAACACTCCGCGGTAAACTCCGCGGTAACACTCCGCGGTAACACTCCGCGGTAACACTCCGCGGTAACACTCGCGGTAACACTCCGCGGTAACACTCCGTAACACTCCGCGTAACACTCCGCGGTAACACTCCGCGATAACACTCCGCGATAACACTCCGCGATAACCTCGATACTCGCGATAACACTCCCGCGATAACACTCCCGCGATAACACTCCCGCGATAACACTCCCGCGATAACACTCCCGCGATAACACTTATAACAATTCACTAGCTTACTACCATTAGTTATAATCATTACGATATTAGCATCGATAATAATAGCGCATTCAGTACTGATTTTGAGAGCGCTAAATCCTTAGTGATTATACACAGTCTGAGCATTTATAAACATGTTATATACACTGATATACACCAGTATATACACAGTGATGTATATCTCTGTATATACACTCAGAGGTGTACGCTTCTCAATGTATATACATACTCTGATACCTAAAATAGAAATTAAAGCAGATGTGCTGAGTTACACACCGATGTGTATACACAAATACACATCTCTAGGTGTATATTTACTGAAGGATATACACATTTCAGTGTATTTTACCTGTAGGTATGAGAGTATAGTGAAGCGACCGTCCTGTTGTAGCTGGTCCAACCACAGTGAGAGAAAGTAAGCTTCGTCAAGCTCAGCTTCGAGGCTTCGAAGCTTTTCATGAAGCCTTTGAATGAGTCGTTTCTTCACAGAGTTTTTAACCTCTTCATGAACACGGGATTCATACACCGAGAGGTGTATGTTTCTCCGTGTATACACCCTGAATTTAATTCCCATTCTAGGTATTAAAGTATTCCTGACTGGTGGTATACAGGTGGTTAATAGGGTTTGAAGTCTATCGACTACACAAGGGTTGCGCGGTAACCTATCCACCGTCCGACTAGAATTTTTTAATACCCAAAGAATTAAAACAAATTCTTAACATGTATACCTTGAGAGATATGCAGCTGTCAGGGTATATACCCGGTAGGTATACAGGTGACTTGCAGCCTTGATAACCCTCGTGTAGTAGATATACTTTAAACACCACTAACCAACCAATCAGCCTTAATGACCCTCGTGTAGTAGACAGACTTGAAACCCCTCTTTAAAACTATTAATAATAATAATCTTTATTTCTACAAGTACATGCCATAGCTGACATCAGTAACATACTTCTATATAGAAAGCCCCTTGTTATGCTGAGCATTCCTGGCAAATGAGGTCAGTTTTGTTCCCAGGATGCGACTCACACCAGTCCACTAACACCCAGGTACTCATTTTACTTCTAGGTGAACATGGACAGCAGATATCTTATGGAAACACGTCTTAATGTTTCCACACCATATCGGGGATCGAACCCCAGATCTCAGTGTGAGCTGAGTGCGCTACCAATCAAGCTGCGGGACACCAACATTTTTTATGAGTTGCTTAACGAAGATTCGACGTATCAGTTGAGTCGTGTTCTCACTTGTTACAGTGATGATGCTCTCGATTTGTTTACTCTTCCCCTGTCTTCTTTCATCATATGTCTTCCTCTTTGCCCCAATAAGCCCATGAATAATGATTGTCCCTCTAACTTTCCTCATCATATTTTGCTTCCTTCCATATTTCTGGATCCGATTTAAGTGTCTTCTTGGTTGTCTTCCTTATCATCTCCCAGACTTCTTGGTAGCCTGGTATTATTTCCCTGAGGGACTTCTTTGCTCTTTAACCTCCTATCCCCTCACTGTCCGCTGTTGTTCCTTCGCCCAGTTCCTTGTTCCTGTTGGTCCACGCCTCTATATTCTGCTTCAGAACTTCTAGTTCCTTCTCTAGTCTTTGCATCCTTGCCTTGGCAGCAGAACCTCATAACTCCCACTTCTTGCTCTCTGTAGACATCTCGCTCATTGTGTTGAAAAACTCACTTAGCCTTTTTTCCCATTCCTGTTCCATTTTGTTCTTGATACTTTCTGCCAGTGCTTCTTGTTCAGCCCAGCTATCCCTGGTTCCCTTGTTTCTTCGTCCTGTGGTTGCAGGGGTCGAGTCACAGCTCCTGGTCCCGCCTCTTCACTGGTCGCTACTAGGTCACTCTTCCTGCTCCACGAGCTTTATCATACCTCTTCTTAAAGCTATGTAAGGATCCTGCCTCCACTACATCACTTCCCAGACTATTCCACTTCCTGACAACTTTGTAACTGAAGAAATACTTCCTAACATCCCTGTGATTCATCTGAGTCTTCAACTTCCAATTGTGACCCCTTGTTGCTGTGACCCATCTCTGGAACATCCTGTCTCTGTTCACCATGTTAATTCCTCTCAGTATTTTATACGTCGTTATCATATCCCCCCTATCTCTCCTATCCTCCAGTGTCGTCACGTCGATTTCCCTTAATCTTTACTCGTAGGACATGCCCCTTAGCTCCGGGACTAGTCTTGTTGCAAATCTTTGCACTTTCTCTAATGTCCTTACATGCTTGGCTATGTATGGGTTCCAAACTGGTGCTGCATACTCCAATATAGGCCTGACATACACGGTGTACAGAGTCCTGAATGATTTCTTATTGATATGTTGGAATGCTATTCTTAGGTTAGCTAGGCGCCCATATGTTGCAGCAGTTATTTGGTTGATGTGCGCCTCAGGAAATGTGCCCGGTGTTGTACTCACCCAAAGATCGTTTTCCTTGAGTGAGGTTTGTAGTCTCTGGCCCTAGACTGTACTCCGTCTGCGGTCTTCTTTGCCCTTCCCCAATCTTCATGACTTTGCACTTAGTGGGGTTGAACTCCAGGAGCCAGTTTCTGGACCAGTCCTGCAGCCTGTCCAGATCCCATTGTAGTTCCGCCTGGTCCTTGTCCGATTGAATCCGTCTCATCGACTTCACACAAAACTGGTCTGCGTGATTTTTTATTGACTCTATGGTATCTTTTTCGGTATATATATGGAAAATAGTGAATCATTGTGTTTTTTATTCATCTCTATCACATTAGGTTGTTAAGTTATACGGAAACGTTACTTTTCTCTTTTCGTATAACATAAGTAAATGAGAAAGTGGTATATTACCAATTAAAATGCTTACCTTATATTGAATTAAATGCTAAATCTAATATATTTTTCTTTATTTTCAGATTATTAACGTGTCTAGAACCTGCATAAATTCACCAGACATATTTTGATATGTCTGCGGGCAATTCACCCTTCAGATTCCCGGAGCAACATTACTCCTTTATTGAAGCTCTGCTACTTTGATTGGAGACCAGGACAAACCACTTGCACCACACAAAGCTTGCAAGAGTTGCATCAGTAGCTCCAAATGTGGTCAGTTGGAAAACTTAAATGTATGCCCTTTGGAGTACCAATGGTATGGCGGGAGCAGATGAACCACCATAATGACTGCTACTTTTGTATGACTAAAGTAGCTGGATTCAACAAGAAGACTAAAGATAGCATAATACGTATACCCAAATATTCCTTCAGCAATAAGACCTGTTCCACACTCTGAAGATATTCCTGTAACTATGACACTTGAGACATGGTAAATTTCATCAGATACCAATGATTCTAAGGAGATGGAAGTAGACTATGAACCACCAACAAATGACGATCCCAGACCCTTCAACCAAGTTGAGCTCAATAACTTGGTGAGAGACCTTAACCTTCCAAAAGAAAGTGCACAGTTACTTGGCTCAAGACTGAAGGAACACAGGCTTCTAGCTCCTGGAACAACATTCGCTTGGTACCGTCATCGTGAAGCGGAATTCACTCAGTTCTTTGACAAAGAGGAATCTTTAGTTTTCTGTTCATAACTTTCTCATTTGTGGTGATTTAAAAGTTATTGCTCTCCTACCAGGTCTTCAAGGCGGATATACCAAGTATCCCTGTTTTCTGTGTCTTTGGGATAGTAGGGCAGACAGCCAGCACTATGAACAAAAAGACTGGCCACCAAGAACCAGCTTCTTACCTGGAAATCACAACGTGAAAACTGTGCCACCAGTTGATCCCAAGAAAATTCTGCTGCCACCACTCCACATCAAATTAAGGCTTATGAAAATTTTTGTAAAGGCCTTGAACAAGAATGGAACTGCTTTCAAGTACCTGGAGTCAAAGTTTCCTCTTATAAGTGAAGGCAAGCTAAAGGCAGGAATCTTTGTTGGCTCTTTTGACGAAGCATTAGCAGGTGTCGAGGTGAATGCCTGGTTTTCCTTCAAGCAGATTGTCCACAACTTCCTGGGAAACAGGCGCTCCCCCGAACAACTTTGGTCTAGAATGAGTGTGAAGATGCACTTTTTGCACTCAGATCTTGTCTATTTTCCCAACAATTGTGGGGACTACAGTGAGGAACAAAGAGAGCGGTGGTTCCATCAGGATATTTGCACCATGGAAACTCGATACCAGGGCAAATGGAATGTCAGCATGATGGCGGATTACTGCTGGTCATTGAAACGTAATGGCCTCGATGCACAACACAAGCTAAAATCAAAGCGGTGTTCCTTCCTTTGATTCAGTATGTAGGCTAACCATTAGCAGCATATTTTTTAATAAAATCATTTCATTTGATTCATTTTGAATCAAATCTAATCAAGTAATGTGCTTTTCCATCATTACTTGCCTAATTTTAATAAAGTAACAATTTATTAAAAATTCACATTTTTTATTATCATTAATTTGTATTTTATTCAAAATCCTTACGTGATAGAACAAAACAGTTTAGATATTTACAATCAGCAGCCCAAGAATATGTAATATCGCAACCATGAATAAAAATAAAAATTTAAAGCATTCCAAATACAGACCAGTGTAATCTGCAAATAGGGACACTTCTGAGTCTATTCCTTCCGTCATGTCGTTCATATATACCAGAAACAGCACCGGTCCTAGCACTGACCCCTGTGGAACCCCGCCCGTCACAGGCGCCCACAATGACACCTCGTCACCTACCATGACTCGCTCATGTCTACCCGACAGATATTCCCTGATCCATTTGAGTGTGTAGTCACCTAGTTGTGGTTGGAGGGGTCGATTCACAGCTCCTGTGTGTGTGTGTGTGTTGGTGTGTGCATATGTTTGTGTGTGTATGTGTGGGGCGGAGGGAGGGAGAAGGGGAGGGGGAGACAGTGGTGTAGGGAAAGAGAGGGGGAATAAGAGAAGAGAGAGAGAAGGCGAAGGGGGAGAGAGCGGGAAGGAGTGTGTGTGTGTGTGTGTGTGCAATTATTAGTTGATATTACTTTCTGCGCATAGGATAAATAATAATAATAATATGTTAGTGCTTATAATAATACTTGAAATTATAATGGGATACGAAAAACAGATAGCTACGGTATACTACATTCTAACACTGATATACGTATTTATCAGTCTCTTTCCAGACACATCACTTAAATCCCTATAGATCTGTTCAACATTTTTAGTTATCATATACTCCCTGACACTAGGTGTGGCCAAGAGAGCTGCTTTCTCCCTGAATATTTTTTATTTTCTTCTCTGAGATCACATATTTTTAAAACATTAACAGAATCAGTACTCCAGTATTCAGATATATGCTATAAAATTTATTAAATAGTAAAACAGTTAAAAAAATGAATCATCTGGCATTCATACTCGCCCCGAGGCTGCAGTAGCAGTAATGCTGGCAATGAAGGGTGTCTAGTATTTATATAGGACATGTCCCGCCTCCCACTCCTCGTGACCTTCAAGATGTGGACCTCGTAGCCCTGGGTGTGGTTTAAGTAGGTAACAAAAGAACTGAGTAACATGCAGAGGAAACCAGTCGGCAATATGAGCATTCACAGAGCGTGAAGGCCAACGCTCTTGGGTCATCCTGTTATTAAAACAGCAGTATGTATCTGTCGGAAGGGATTGTTTGGTAGATTGCTGGTGGTTTACAAAATTCTACATAATTACAAAATAATTGAGGTTCAAGGTTGCATGACCAATTACATTTACAGTAGCGCATAAATAATTAAAAAACAATAATTTTATGAGCTCTCATTTAATATATATATATATATATATATATATATATATATATATATATATATATATATATATATATATATATATATATATATATAAACACTAATCTCAGGTCGAAGGAGATTCGAACCTACGAACATTGGAACAAGGTACGCAGTGCTCTACCATCTTACCACACTGGTCCAATACCTTGGCGCCCAACTAACGCTAGACGTTTTTGGTCCAAGGCGGCCAGCATTCAGACATGTGGCTTTCAGCCACTGCCTGAATGTCCCTGTTTGCAGATGATGTGAAGTTGATGAGAAGAATCCAATCGGATGAGGATCAGGCAGAACTACAAAGGGATCTGGATAGGCTGCAGGCCTGGTCCAGCAATTGGCTCCTGGAGTTCAACCCCACCAAGTGCAAAGTCATGAAGATTGGGGTAGGACAAAGAAGACCGTAGACGGAGTACAGTCTAGGGGGCCAGAGACTACAAACCTCACTCAAGGAAAAGGATCTTGAGGTGAGTATAACACCGGGCACATCTCCTGAGGCGCACATCAACAAAATAACTGCTGCAGCATACGGGCGCCTAGCAAACCTATGAACAGCATTCCGACATCTTATTAAGGAATCGATCAGGACCCTGTACACTGTGTACGTTAGGCTCATATTGGAGTATGTAGCACCAGTTTGGAACCCACGCCTAGCCAAGCACGTAAGGAAATTAGAGAAAGTGCAATGGTTTGCAACAAGATTAGTCCCGGAGCTAAGGGGTATGTCCTACGAGGAGAGGTTATGGGAAATTGACCTGACGACACTGGAGGACAGGACAGATAGGGGGATATGATAATGACAAAATACAGAGAGGAATCGACAAGGTGGACAGATACAGGATGTTCCAGAGATAGTACACAGCAACAAGGGGTCACAGTTGGAAGTTGAAGACTCAGATGAATCACAGGGATGTTAGGAAGTATTTCTTCAGTCACAGAGTTGTCAGGAAGTGGAATTGTCTGGGAAGTGATATAGTGGAGGAAGGATCCATACATAGCTTTGAGAAGAGGTATGATAAAGTTCATGGATCAGGAAGAGTGACCTAGCAGCGGCCACATGTATATATATATATATATATATATATATATATATATATATATATATATATATATATATATATATATATATATATATATATATATATATATATATATATTTTATTAACACATCGGCCGATTCCCACCAAGGCAGGGTGGCCCGAAAAAGAAAAACTTTCATCATTCACTCCATCACTGTCTTTCCAGAGGCGTGCTTACACAACAGTTATAAAACTGCAACATTAACACCCCTCCTTCAGAGTGTAGACACTGTACTTCCCATCTCCAGGACTCAAGTCCGGCCTGCCGGTTTCCCTGAATCCCTTCATAAATGTTACTTTGCTCACACTCCAACAGCACGTCAAGTATTAAAAACCATTTGTCTCCATTCACTCCTATCAAATACGCTCACGCATGCTTGCTGGAAATCCAAGCCCCTCGCACACAAAACCTCTTTTACCCCCTCCCTCCAACCTTTCCTAGGCCGACCCCTACCCCGCATTCCCTCCACTATAGATTTATACATTCTCGAAGTCATTCTGTTTCGTTCCATTCTCTCTACATGTCCGAACCACCTCAACAAACCCTCCTCAGCTCTCTGGATAATAGTTTTGGTAATCCCGCACCTCCTCCTAATTTCCAAACTCCGAATTCTCTGCATTATATTCACACCACACATTGACCTCAGACATGACATCTCCACTGCCTCCAGCCTTCTCCTCGTTGCAACATTCATTACCCATGCTTCACACCCATATAAGAGTGTTGGTATAACTATGCTCTCATACATTCCCCTCTTTACTTCCATGGACAAAGTGCACCACTCACCCTTTTATATATATATATATATATATATATATATATATATATATATATATATATATATATATATATATATATATGTCGTGCCTAATAGGTAAAACTGGTCAATTAGCAATAACGCATTTAAAATTAAGTCCTTTCTAAAATTTTCTCTTATACGTTTAGAGATATATTTTTTTTCATTTATGTTAATGTAAAAATTTATAATTTTATTCAAAGAGAATCTTAGAAAACTTACCTAACCTTATTATAACAAGCGCAATTCAATTTAGCCTAACCCAACTAAATATATTTTCGATACGTTCACAATAATTAAATAATAAACAAATACATTGAAATATATTTTTTTCGTCAGGTTCAGAATGATTTTTGCGAAATTATTGCATACACTAATTTTCGCTTGTCTTATATGGCAAGAAGAGCGTTGCGTGTGAATACCATATCCAATATTTCATTGAAACGGATTAAAAGTAACATCCGTCTCTGTTCTCCAGGTTTAGTAACAATCGGTATATTTAAAGGTCGGGGTTGTGGGAAGTCATTATATTTGTACAACCTTCACCATGGTCAATGCTTCACTTACGAGGATAAAACAATATTATTTTAGCTGTGACAACGTGTTACAAAGCAGTTAAAATGTTTATGGGTAAATAACGGTTAATGTTATGGAATAATAACGTTTACATTTTATCATCAGAAGAGTTTAAGACAGTCAGGGTTTTTATTATTTAAGTTTACATGTAAACTCGGTTAGACGTATTACTTTGATGCTGTCCCGTGATAGCCCCGTCCCTGCGTCACACCCCGTGATAGCCCTCGTCCCTGCGTCACACCCCGTGATAGCCCCGTCCCTGCGCCACACCCCGTGATAGCCCGTCCCTGCGCCACACCCCGTGATAGCCCCGTCCCTGCGCCACACCCCGTGATAGCCCCGTCCCTGCGCCACACCCCGTGATAGCCCCGTCCCTGCGCCACACACCGTGATAGCCCCGTTCCTGCGTCACACCCCGTGATAGCCTTGTCCCTGCGCCACACCCCGTGATAGCCCCGTCCCTGCGCCACACCCCGTGATAGCCTCGTCCCTGCGTCACACCCCGTGATAGCCTCGTCCCTGCGTCACACCCCGTGATAGCCCCGTCCCTGCGTCACACCCCGTGATAGCCTTGTCCCTGCGCCACACCCCGTGATAGCCTCGTCCCTGCGCCACACCCGTGATAGCCCTGTCCCTGCGCCACACCCGTGATAGCCCTGTCCCTGCGCCACACCCGTGATAGCCCTGTCCTGCGTCACACCCCGTGATAGCCTTGTCCCTGCGCCACACCCGTGATAGCCCGTCCATGCGTCACACCCCGTGATGGCCCGTCCTTGCGCCACACCCGTGATAGCCCTGTCCCTGCGCCACACCCGTGATGGCCCGTCCTGCGCCACACCCGTGATGGCCTCGTCCTGCGCAACACCCGTGATGCCTTGTCCCTGCGTCACACCCCGTGATGGCCCGTCTGCGCCACACCCGTGATAGCCTGTCCCTGCGCCACACCGTGATGCCGTCCCTGGCACACCCCGTGATAGCCCGTCCTGCGCCACACCCGTGATGCCTCGTCCTGCGCCACACCCCGTGATGGCCTCGTCCCTGCGCACACCCGTGATGCCTTGTCCTGCGTCACACCCGTGATAGCCCGTCCTGGCCACACCCGTGATGCTCTGTCCTGCGCCTCACCCTGTGATAGCCTGTCCCTGCGCACACCCGTGATGGCCCGTCCTGCGCCACACCGTGATAGCCTCGTCCTGCGCCACACCCGTGATAGCCTGTCCCTGCGTCACACCCGTGATAGCTCGTCCCTGCGCCACACCCGTGATAGCCTCGTCCCTGCGCACACCGTGATGGCCTGTCCTGCCACACCCGTGATGCCTCGTCCCTGCGCCACACCCGTGATGCCTGTCCTGCGTCACCCGTGATGCCCGTCCCTGCGCCACACCCGTGATAGCCCTGTCCCTGCGCCACACCCGTGATAGCCTCGTCCCTGCCACACCCGTGATAGCCCTGTCCCTGGCTCTACCCGTGATGCCTCGTCCCTGCGCCACACCCCGTGATAGCCTTGTCCTGCGCCTCACCGTGATGCCTGTCCCTGCGCCACACCCGTGATGGCCTGTCCCTGCGCCCACCCGTGATAGCCTCGTCCCTGCGCCACACCCTGTGATGCCTTGTCCTGCGCCACCCGTGATGCCTCGTCCCTGCGCCACACCGTGATGCCTGTCCCTGCGCCACACCGTGATGCCTGTCCCTGCGTCACACCCGTGATAGCCTGTCCTGCGCTACACCCGTGATGCCGTCCTGCGCCACACCCGTGATAGCCTGTCCCTGGCCACACCCGTGATGCTGTCCCTGCGCCACACCCGTGATGCCTGTCCCTGCGCACACCCGTGATGCCGTCCTGCGCCACACCCGTGATGCCTCGTCCCTGCGCCACACCCGTGATAGCCTCGTCCCTGCGCTACACCCGTGATAGCCTGTCCTGCGCCACACCCGTGATGGCCTCGTCCCTGGCCACACCCGTGATGCCTTGTCCCTGCGCCTCACCCGTGATGCCTGTCCCTGCGCCACACCCGTGATGCCCGTCCCTGCGCCACACCCGTGATGCCCGTCCTGCGCCACACCCGTGATGCCGTCCCTGCGCCACACCCGTGATAGCCTGTCCCTGCGCAACACCGACGTCCGTACCCTGATGCCGTTCTGGCCACCTGATGCCGTCCTGGCCACACCGTGATGCCGTCTGGCCACCCGTGATGCCGTCCCGCGCCCACCGTGATGCCTGTCCGCACCCTGATGCCTCGTCCTCGCCAACCGTGATGCTTGTCTGCGTCCCCGTGTCGTCCTGCGCAACCTGATGCCGCTGTCACCGATGCGTCCTGCGTCACAGTGTCGTCCTGGCCACACGTGATGCTGTCTGCCACCTGGCCGTCTGTCAACCCCGGATAGCCTCGTCCTGCACACCCGTGATAGCCTCGTCCTGCGCCACACGTGTGCCGTCCCTGCGCCACACCCCGTGATGCTGTCTGGCCACCGTGATGCCGTCCTGCTCACCGTGATGCCGTCCGCACACCCCGTGATAGCCTCTGCGCCACACCGTGATAGCCTGTCCGCCACCGTATAGCCGCTCACACCGTGATCCGTCTGCGCCACACCCGTGATAGCCTTGTCCTGGCTCACCCGTGATGCCCGTCCCTGCGCCACACCCGTGATGCCTTGTCCCCGCCTCACCCGTGATGCTCGTCCCTGCCCACACCCGTGATCTGTCCCTGCGCCTACCCGTGATGCCTCGTCCCTGCGCCACATCCGTGATAGCCGTCCCTGCGCCACACCCCGTGATAGCCCGTCCCTGCGTCACACCCGTGATAGCCTCGTCCCTGCGCTACACCCGTGATAGCCCGTCCCTGCGCCACACCCGTGATAGCCTCGTCCCTGGCCACACCCCGTGATAGCCTGTCCCTGCGCCTCACCCCGTGATAGCCTTGTCCTGCGTCACACCCGTGATAGCCCGTCCCTGCGCCACACCCCGTGATAGCCTTGTCCCTGCGCCACACCCCGTGATAGCCTCGTCCCTGCGCCACACCCCGTGATAGCCCCGTCCCTGCGCCACACCCCGTGATAGCCTCGTCCCTGCGCCACACCCCGTGATAGCCTTGTCCCTGCGCCTCACCCCGTGATAGCCTTATCCCTGCGTCACACCCCGTGATAGCCCCGTCCCTGCGCCACACCCCGTGATAGCCTGTCCCTGCGCCACACCCGTGATAGCCCCGTCCCTGCGCCACACCCCGTGATAGCCTTGTCCCTGCGCCTCACCCCGTGATAGCCTCGTCCCTGCGCCACACCCTGTGATAGCCTTGTCCCTGCGCCTCACCCCGTGATAGCCTCGTCCCTGCGCCACATCCCGTGATAGCCCCGTCCCTGCGCCACACCCCGTGATAGCCCCGTCCCTGCGTCACACCCCGTGATAGCCTCGTCCCTGCGCTACACCCCGTGATAGCCCCGTCCCTGCGCCACACCCCGTGATAGCCTCGTCCCTGGCCACACCCGTGATAGCCTTGTCCCTGCGCCTCACCCCGTGATAGCCTGTCCCTGCGCACACCCGTGATAGCCCCGTCCTGCGCCACACCCCGTGATAGCCTTGTCCCTGCGCCACACCCCGTGATGGCCTCGTCCCTGCGCCACACCCGTGATAGCCCGTCCCTGCGCCACACCCCGTGATAGCCTCGTCCCTGGCCACACCCCGTGATAGCCTTGTCCTGCGCCACCGTGATGCCTCCCCCACGTGATGCCTTGATCCCTGCGCACACCCGTGATAGCCCGTCCCTGCGCCACACCCCGTGATAGCCTTGCGTGTCCCGTCGCGCCACACCCGTGATAGCCTTGTCCCTGCGCCACACCCCGTGATAGCCTTGTCCCTGCGCCACACCCCGTGATAGCCTTGTCCCTGCGCCTCACCCCGTGATAGCCTCGTCCCTGCGTCACACCCCGTGATAGCCTTGTCCCTGCGCCACACCCCGTGATAGCCTTGTCCCTGCGCCTCACCCCGTGATAGCCTTGTCCCTGCGCCACACCCCGTGATAGCCTCGTCCCTGCGCCTCACCCCGTGATAGCCTTGTCCCTTCGCCACACTCCATACCATTATCATTCCCTCATTAAGGCAGCTCAAAATTTAGGTAGGGCCCAAGATGTTTGGATTTAAGCAGAATGGTGATACTTATGTAATAAGTCACAAGACTGTGGGCAGGATCCATTCACAACAAACCCACAAAGTGCAAGTAAAATCTGGACATTTCGGTTCATCCTGGGCTTAATAATGGTCTTGGACTGACCGAATCATCTATGTTTTCTTTCCCAATGTGTTTGTTTGTTGTTTAGGACATTTCGCTCTATTCAGTTACTACTTATGTACAATCAAAATAGCTGTTGATTTCAGAAGTGCATTTTTGACGGGTTAGGTCCACGGCTAGTATAGACTTCCGTCTAGATAACTCAGTCTAGAGACATTGGTCAATATTTCACTGTCTTAAACTACGGTGTCCCGTAGCTCGATCGTTAGCGCACGCAGCTCACACTCTGAGGTCCAGAGATTGAATCCCTCCGGTACGGCTGGAAAAAACATTAGGGACGTGTTTCCATAAGACACCTGCTCACCCATCAGTTTAAAATGGGTACCTGGGTGTTAGTATACTGGCGTGAGTCGCATCCTGGGACAAAACTGACCTAATTTGCCCGAAATGCTCTGCATAACAAGCGGCTTTCTATATAGTAGTATATCATTGATGTCAGCTATTACTGTATACCTTGTACTTGAAGTAAATACAGATATTATTATATTATTATTATTATAATAACAATGAAAGAGCTGCTAAGCCAGCAGGGGTCTTATATAACGCTTGAGGAAATGAATGTAACCAGATAAAATTCCTTGTCTCAAGAACCCTTCACAAACATCAAGACACTCTTAACCCCGGCTCTCCACCACCCCCTCCTCACCCCACCCATTCTCCTCCCCACCCTCCTTGAAGTGTAGCAGGTCTCTGCTGATGTACCCAATTTTGCTAGAAAAACTCGAAGGCTTGGAACTAGTATAGCTCTACTTTTTCTAGTTTTGCTTATTACTCGTTCCCATTGCTAGAAGTTTAATTCTCTTATATTGATCATTATCACTGTTGGAGGTTAAATTCTCTTCACTGCCTCTGTAAAACATTTTCACTTTGATTATCTCATCAACTTCTTCGTTAATAAAGACAGATATTATTACCTATTTAGAAAATTACCCATGTTTTACTATTTTTATTTAATCGTCCACACTTTTCTGACTTTAGTTATCGGTATTAGTTATTTCGGCGGTGACTTATGTCTTCAGTAGCGCAGTCCTTCCTGTTCTTCCAAGTGTTATCAGTAGCTCACTTCTTCCTGTTCTTCCAAGTGTTATCAGTAGGTCACTTCTTGTTCTTACTCGTGTTATTAGTAGTTCATTCTTCCTGTTCTTCCAAGTGTTATCAGTAGGTCACTTCTTGTTCTTACTCGTGTTATTAGTAGTTCATTCTTCCTGTTCTTCCAAGTGTTATCAGTAGGTCACTTCTTGTTCTTACTCGTGTTATTAGTAGTTCATTCTTCCTGTTCTTCCAAGTGTTATCAGTAGGTCACTTCTTGTTCTTACTCGTGTTATTAGTAGTTCATTCTTCCTGTTCTTCCAAGTGTTATCAGTAGGTCACTTCTTGTTCTTACTCGTGTTATTAGTAGTTCATTCTTCCTGTTCTTCCAAGTGTTATCAGTAGGTCACTTCTTGTTCTTACTCGTGTTATTAGTAGTTCATTATTCTTGTTCTTCCAAGTGTTATCAGTAGCTCACTTCTTCCTGTTCTTACAAGTGTTATCAGTTACTCATTTCTTCCTGTACTGACACATGTTATCAGCACAGGCTATATACATTAATAGGTGTCTCTCTGTCAGTGTATAAACTCTGAAAGGTGTATGTCTGTCAGTTATATACATTGAGAGGTGTATTTTACGAATATTAAGTATTTTTAACTGGTGGTGAGCAGGTTACATTCATTCTTAATAACCCTCTTGTAGCAGATAGGCGTTAAACCCAATTAACCGAGTAACTATTTTCAGTAGTTCAGTTCACCGTGTACTGTCTTATAATAAATGTCTCACGACTCTCAATATTTTTTTTATTTTAGTGTTCGAAGAACCTTTGGGAACTAACTTACAATCCCACCTCGCTTTTTGCTTGCCTTAACAATTTCTTACATCTTCTTAATTTGATAGAATTGTTTCTTAGATTAACCTTTGTGTCAAATACAGAACATTTTTTTTCAGAATTTGAATAGTGCCCTTCAGAGTGCTTTAATATACATATATTTTGTGAATCATTGTCAGCATTACATTGACTGCCAATGTATAATATTATCTGAGCTCGGTGATCCCTTGGTCCACAGACATTGAAAAAAAAGTTCTACGTGAGTTTATTCTACACTTTGTAATTGACTGTCTTTCCCTACAAGTTTTTTTCAATTATAGTTACAGAAAACAAGTCTCAAATATCTTTCTTCAATTTCTTCTGGTTTCTAAAGTTCAAAGGAAAAGTTATTCACTTGACAACATTAAATTACCCATTTACGTTTTAGGGCCCAAATTACAAAAAATATTAAGAAACACTCAGGGAAGTCAAGATTTAAGATTTCCTGACATCTAACTTAAAGACTTTAATTCAAATCACTATTATTCATTCATTTCATGGATCATTTGAATAACATGAAGGGAAAATAATAGCAATAAAAAACGTGATCTCTGTCAATCTCATTTATTATGTATAGCAGCGGTGAAAGGGATCCAGGAAAATGGTGGTGGACAGAAGATTTACTTCCCGAAGTCTGAAATCATGAAATATGGACTCATTACGGTGTCAAATTAATTCACCATTATGTCAACCAATGATGCATTAAGCTATGACACTAACCATTATTGTTCATTCAACCGTATCCAACTTTGCCAAATCCGTCGTACTTACTTAACCCAAGTCCACCGTATCCACCTTTGCCAAATCCGAGATGTGCGCCATTTTTGCCAAATCCAAGTTGTCCACCCACGCCAAATCCTCCAGTGCTCCCTGTAAACAAAGAGATAAATCATGAGATAAAAAATAAAAAAGTTTTATAAATAAATATTAAGAAAGGATATAGTCACATCCAGCAATACGAAGAACGTTGGGAAATGTTTCAGTCTTACCGTAGCTCTTGCTCAGTACGAACGTATGTCCTCCTTGGCTACCTAAGAAACAATGAAAGCAATATTACTATCTTGTTCATTTAGGCTTCCGTAGGGAATCAGTCTAGTGAAATATTTATATACTGAGGCAAAAGTGCCCAAATGATAGTACACTTACCAAATCCACCATTAAATCCCCCACCATAGCCGCCTTGTCCTCCAAAGCCGTTCAAAACACCCCCATATCCACCATATCCACCAAGGCCACCAATACCACCACCACCAAGAGGATTTCCAAGGCCGCCCAGTCCAATTGGTCCACTGTAAACACCAGCCGTCGCCACCAACGCCACCAACGCCACCATTACTGATAGGAAACGCTGAAAAAAAAAAAAAACGAAAATTATGCGGACACCAATTAAGGATGCCATATAATCGTAGCAAATAACTATTTAGCAAAGCAGACAACTAGTTTCATTTCGCAATATCACATAGCCTGACTAACTTTAGAGGTCATTGTGACTTGGATTTATGGTACTGGTTTTCTATCTAGTTAACTAGTGATTGATTATCTGTTATTTAATTTATACTTCATTAGGAAATTATCATGATACCATACTATATATAAACACCCGTTTTATATATATATATATATATATATATATATATATATATATATATATATATATATATATATATATATATATATATATATATAAAGACTATTTACAAATATTTGTTCGTACCATGTTTTTGGTGTGGTGTGGTTGAGAAGCGGAGCCACACTGGTATAGAGGGTGTGTCTCTTGGAACATATATAGGGCATGTGCCGCTTCCGCTCACCGTTACCTTCAGGACATGGACCTCGGCGTCATGCCTGCGCTTCAAGTCAGTGACACAAGTGGTACGTAGCATGAGAAGGGAAGTAGTCAATGTTGTGAACATGCATAATCCATGAAGGCCAACGCACGTGAATTGTCCTGGTGTCGACATTTGACATCACAGACCTGTTCTTAGGAATCATTCGGAAGATTTTCGGAAGGGTGGAAACATCTTAAAATATTATGTGATTATGGGATATTACACAATACCAGGCAGTATATATGTATATATATATATATATATATATATATATATATATATATATATATATATATATATATATATATATATATATATATATATATATATGTATATATATATATATATATATATATATATATATATATATATATATATATATATATATATATATATCGTATTGTAACCACGAACGAGGGTATTTAACCAAAAACAACACTGCGACTAGCCGAGGACTCGAACCCATGTCGTTTTGGCCCGCCTCATGTGTTCTTATATATATATATATATATATATATATATATATATATATATATATATATATATATATATATATATATATATATATATATATATATATATATATATATATATATATATATATATTTATATATAAAGTTTATACACAATTAAAAGATGGGGTGGTAGGGGAACTGGAATATTCAAATGGCTTCAGAAAGAAATCTAAATATTCTTCCTTGAAGCCTTTTTATCCACTTCTCCGAGGCTATGGGTCCCACAATTTACACCAGAGGTGGACCCCATCATATATATATATATATATATATATATATATATATATATATATATATATATATATATATGTCGTGCCGAATAGGTAAAACTGGTCAATTAGCAAGAACTCATTTAAAATTAAGTCCTTTCTAAAATTTTCTCTTATACGTTTAAAGATATATTTTTCATTTATGGTAATGTAAAAAAATTAATTTTATACCAAAAGCAACTTAGAAAACTTACCTAACCTTATTATAACAAGCGCAATTCAAATTAGCCTTATCCAACTAAATATATTTTAGATACGTTTACAATAATTTAATAATAAACAAACACAATGAAATATATTTTTTTCGTTAGGTTCAGAAAGATTTTTGCGAAATTATTGCATACACTAATTTTAGCTTGTCTTATATGGCAAGAAGAGCGTTGTTACTTAAGCCAAAATCGCAAGTTTTACCTAATCGGCACGACATATATATATATATATATATATATATATATATATATATATATATATATATATATATATATATATATATATATATATATATATATATATATATATATATATATATATATATATATATTACTCAAGATCATTAAGAACTAGCATTGAGATTTCTGTCCTATTATAGAATCTTCTTTATAAGAAAATATTGATAGAGATTTTCACAATTGAAAAAATTATGTCATATTGCCTCCATGAATAAAGAATAACTTATTTCCGAGCACTGAAAAAAAATATATGTTAAAAACCGTTATTCATTGTGATATATAATTTATAAAATTAGAATGAATGAAAGCTGCACTAAACTGAGTACTTTTTTTTTTTGGCTAAAAAGTGTCTCATGCGTTTTGATTGTTAGTCATATTTATCAGGTCTTATCCCTCAATTCAAGAGCAATAGGATCTCGCTCCGTCGACTCCTGGCAACTGAATCCAGCTCTGCCTCCCCATTAGTATGATTTAACCCTATCTGCTCCTCAATAATAGCATCCAACCCCATCTGCTCTGCAGGTACAGTCAATAATGTTATTCTTACCGAGGATGTAGTGCTCTGAATCCCTGTTTAGTCTTAGCATTGAATAATACACTAAGAAACCTCTTTTTCAAAGCACTAAAAAATTTTGAAGAAAAAATGTAATCGGATATTTTCGATTTACGGAAGAGTCAGATGAGCCCTAATTGCGGTCCTCTCCAAATCGTCTTCAGTGAGGCATTTATTTTATGATAATATCTCGGCTGACACCAGGCTTGTCCTTGCCTGAGTGCTCAAAAATCAGCCGACCATCACCCACACACTACACCAGCGCCATCACAACGGGTATTGGCAACACTAGCATGATAGAAAACGCAACATGCATTTCATGCATTTGTAGCGTGATTAAGACATAATATAAATGTTATTTGCTTACAAGAACACGTAAACAGCGAGACAAGCAACGAGATTTTTGTTATTATAGAGATACTTTTCCAGGCTAAACCCTTAACTAGAGCAGCCTCGTCTACTGCTTCGTGCTATGGTGGAAAGCATATTCCTACAAAAAATTATTAGATTTAAACAACAACCAGACACTGAACCAAATGAAAACTTTTGAATCCCTCCTTTGTAGCTAGCTGCCCAGTGGCTAACGCGTCGGTCTGGAGTTTTACGACTCACTCACCGCGAGTTCAATCCCCGCCCGTACCGTGGTTTGTTTGCAATTGTGTCATTACGATTTCTTGAGTCAGTTTGGTTAAATATTTGTGAATTAGTTGAGTGTTCCTGACCAGCGAGTGCAGTGAGGCTGATGAGTTGGAAACTAGCTTATGTCAATTCTAGAAAATAATAATAATTCTTTGTGGAAAAATTGAACTTGCCGCCATTGTAGCCTTATGTATGCTTTTGTGCTTCACATTGCATCAGCCATCTTCCTCCAGAGCAGAGTGACCAATAATGGAATGGGGTGAGGCCGGTGATCTTCAAGGTAGAGCGGTCCATCAAGGCAGGATGACCCACCGGGGTGAGGCCGGTGATCTTCAAGGTAGAGCGGTCCATCAAGGCAGGATGACCCACCGTGGCAGAGTGACTCGTCATAGTAAGGTGACACATCGAGGAAAGGTGACCCACTAAGACAAGGTGACCCAAAGCATTAAATATAATCGCCATCATTCGTGCCTCCATTAGAGTTACAAAATACAACCAACACTCGTAACTCCTTCAAATTGCAAATTCAGCTAACCGGTTTTACAGAATCTCTCTAGTAGCACGCTAATTAAACCGCAAAAAGCCATTCTCCTATACTGTGATCTAAACACTCAGACATGCCTGCTTAAATTCCCTACCTTTGACAATGTCCTTCACACTGTCTTCCATCCCTTCCTTCCATCCACCCTCGATGTAAAGGCCTTTTTGATCAACTTAGCTTTATCTTTCCTTCATGACCTATGACCTAACTCTCTCAACAACTGTCTCTCCATAAATTTCACCTTTAGCACCACAATGTAATTTATTTTCTTTACTCTTTATCCTTTGTTTTATATTTACACCAAATATTAATCTCATATAAGTTACAATCACAGCCTCCACAGCAACATTCACCGACGATGCTTAACACCTACAAGCGGTGCCACAGCAACATTCACCGACGATGCTTAACACCTACAAGCGGTGCCACAGCAACATTCACCGACGATGCTTAACACCTACAAGCGGTGCCACAGCAACATTCACCGACGATGCTTAACACCTACAAGCGGTGCCACAGCAACATTCACCGACGATGCTTAACACCTACAAGCGGTGCCACAGCAACATTCACCGACGATGCTAAACACCTACAAGCGGTGCCACCACATTGCTTTCATACTGTCCTTGTTTATCAACTAACACGCTTCATTCTTTCAATAGACTCCTAAATTCTCCTATATTTCAGGTTGAAATCTAAGTTTATCGCCTGGCCTGGCCTGGTGGCTAAAGCTCTCGCTTCACACGGCGAGGGCCTGGGTTCGATTCCCAGCCAGGGCAGAAACATTGGGCGTGTTTCTTTACACCTGTTGTCTATGTTCCCCATCAGTAAAATGGGTACCTGGGTGTTAGTCGACTGGTGTGAGTCGCATCCTAGGACACTGACCTAATCTGCCCGAAATGCTCAGCATAACATGGGACTTTCTATATAGTAGTATGTCACTGATGTCAGCTAGGCCTGTATACCTTGTACATGTACTTGTAGTAAATAAAGATATTATTATTATTATTATTATTATTATTATTATTATTATTATTATTATTATTATTATTATTATTATTATTATTATTATTATTATTATTATTATAAATGTTTAAAACAACCACAACCAAAGAGTCAACCTGCTCTGCTTGCACCATGATGAGTCCAACCTTGTACCTAAATTCTCTTTTATGATGTCTTTCGGTGGAAATCGGGTTATATATATTGTTCTAGATAAGTAACGTTACTCATGTCCATTAATCTCAAGTTCGCACTAACATGCTACTACGCGTATCATGACCGGGTAAAAGAATCTGAACCAAAGTATTGACTGTTGACAACTGGTACGTAAATCCGGATTCGTATTTGGTTTTTCTAACACTTGAGCGCGAGAGGCAATAAATACTTAGTTACTATCACCGCTGTCAGTGAAACTCAAGAGTTTACAAATGAAAATGTAAAGTTTCGAGCACTGACAGGTACACAACACAAGCATAATAACAGGATATTGTTATTTACTGACAGGTAACCAAAACTGCTACCAGCAATTTCATTCAGTAACGTAAATTTTGTAAATTGTATCCAAATTTTAACTTATTAGTATTACGTTATGAAACATTATCTTAAAACTACAATACACTAATTATTTAATATTGTCTTAAAGCTAATTTGTAAATCAGTGGCAATAAAAAACTTAATGACTTTTAGGTTTTTTATTCCAGGAATAATAAATGGAAGTGTGAAAGATGGTGCTGCAGCTGGTGAGGTCAATGGACGCCAGACCACCTACTTCCCGTAACCTGAAATTATGAAATATGTGCTACAGTGTGATCGTCTTTTAATCCATGTTCTTCATATTACCAATATAACGTCAAAGGAGATACAAAAGACACTGATGGCCCAATTCACTGTACCCACCTAAGCCAAGGCCTCCTAATCCACCTTTGCCAAAACCACCGAATCCACCCAATCCTTGTCCACCGTATCCACCCAGGCCATATTTACCAAATCCGCCAGTGCCAAATCCTCCGTGACTTGCTGTAAACAAACAGACGAATCCTGAGAAAAGAATAGCTAAACGTCGATGTTTACTAAGGATATTGCTGCTGTCAACGATATTGTTACAGTTCTCAAGGATATTGTTGCAGTCATGGACATTGTTGCAGTCAATGATATTGCTGCTGCAGTCGTTAAGGATAATGTTGCAGTTAAAGATATTGTTGCAGTCAAGCATACTGTTTCAGTCATCAAGATAATGATGCAGTTGTCAAATACATTTCTGCAGTCGTCAAGGATATTAACATTGCAGATATCAAAGATAATGTTGCAATTAAGGATACTGTTGCATCCAAGCATACTGTTGCAATCATCAAGTATATGACTGCAGGATGTATCAGAGATATCATTGCAGTTATCACGAGAAAAACAATAAAAACAAATGTAACTGGCTTACAGTGGCTCTTGCTCAGCACGAAGGTGTGTCCTCCTTTGGCACCTGTGGAATGAAGAAAACAGTGCTGAAAATCGTGATCACACACACATAGAGCTTAGAAATACGATAGGTAACAAAGCAACTGATCGAAGTCGCTAAAGAGTTATTGCATAGAGTTATTGCACGATCTTGAACAGAAATTCATGTTACAATCGGGTATATCGTTTATAACTATTGTTTTGTAATGCAGACAGTGGGAATTTAAGCAGAACTGAAACTGTCGACGTCCTTTGCACACGAAAATCAATACCTATGAAAGCAAAAGACTCGGCAGGAGATGCAACATTCTCTCAATGAAAAGCAGAGGCGCCACGAGTAACACTGAGAAACAACATAATAAGTGTCCGGGGCCCAAGACTGTTCAAGTGCCTCCCAGCATACATAAAGGGAATTACCAATAGACCCTTGGCTGTCTTCAAGAAGGCACTGGATAGGCACCTTAAACCAGTACCTGACCAGCCGGGCTGTGGTTCGTACGTCTGTTTGATTGCGGCCAGCAGTAACTGCCTGGTTGATCAGACCCTGATCCACCACGAGGCCTGGTCTCAGACCAAGCCTCGGGGGCGTTGACCCCCGAAACCCTCACCAGGTATATATCTTACTGTGCTCCACTCGCCCACGCACTGACTACCCAGACACCCGTTCACCCAATAGACCAGATGCACAGACAACCAGCTCTCCAAACAAGATAAACAGACACCCAATTGCCAGCCCACAAATACCGAGACAGCTAACTGCCTGTTTTCCCAGACTCCCTTCTGCTTTCCCAGACGTCCGCCTTCTTTCCCAAACCCCTTCCAGATGTGGATGCTCATCTGCCTGCCTACATAGACCCAGACACCCAACTTCCTTCTTAATGCTTATGAATAAGTCTGTCCACCTGCCCAACCTTCTGCATGCCTGCCAAAACGCCTACACACCTGCTAGCCCAGACAATATTCCCAATTACCAGCATGGCCAGATACCCACCCACCCTCCGAGGCTCTCATCCAACAGCTCATAAAAAATTGCCGCCTACCCTCTTGCCAATCAAACACACGAACACCTGCCCACTCGGACTTTTCGGCAAATATTCTCAGACCCGAACCTTAAACAAACACAGATGTGAACTAATATTATATATACGTCGTGCATAGTAGGTTGAACTTGCCAAATAGGACGAATTCCATTAAAAATTTAACTTTTTCCCCCAAAAAATTTACAGATTGATAAATATATTTTTTCAAAGAAATTGTAAAATAAAATATTTACGGACCAAACCTAACTTATAAATCTCACCTAACTGAACTGAACCTAACGTTTTATATATATATATATATATATATATATATGTGTGTGTGTGTGTGTGTGTGTGTGTACTTACCTAGTTGTGGTTGCAGGGGTCGAGTCATAGCTCCTGGCCCCGCAGTGTGTATGTGTGTGTGTGTCGTGCCGAATAGGTAAAATTGGTCAATTAACAAGAACTCATTTAAAATTAAGTCCTTTCTAAAATTTTCTCTTATCCGTTTAAAGACATGTTTTTTCCATTTACGTTAATGTATGTTAATGTTTATTCGTTTAAAAACCATAGTCTGGGGTTCTGGAATGTTCCCCGGGTTCATGGATCCGTTTAAAAATATGTATGTTTTTTCGAGAGGTAAAAACAGATTTTTCGCAGATTTATGGCAAAAACAAGTTTCCATTCAGCTTACGTGGCATAAACACCCTTGCTCTATAGGCCTAACTCACCGGTATGGCTTATTCAGAACGAATAAGCTGAAGTTGAATGGGAAACAATCAACTTCCATTCCTTGATGTTCTCATCACCAGAAATAATCAGGTTGAATTCTCAGTTTACAGGAAGTCAACTCACACTGCCAACTATGTTCATTTCTACAGCCACCATTCAGTCCAGATTAATTAAGAAGAGCACCATCTCAAGCCTGTTCTTACGTACACTCAGGATATGCAGCCCCTCTGTGTTGGACCAAGAAAAAGAAATCCCTAGAACACAATTCTTGAAATTAGGAAACCATGACTGGTTTATAAAATAAGGAGAAAAGAAACCAAACATCAACTATTACAAAATTTCAATTCATAAAAACGTAACCCCATCTATCAAATCTCAACTCATGGTACCCTACCACCAAGGTATATTCAATCGTCTCAACAAAGTGAGCAACATAATCACGTTCTAACCCAACTAACTAGGGAGTGTCTTTTCTAAGAAACACAAACATTCAGCTACACACGATGCTCCGGGAGTTTACCAGATACCATGTAAGGACCAACCAAGTATACATAGATACCATGTAAGGACCAACCAAGTATACATAGGGCAGACAGGCCGAACGCTCTCTACAAGGATCATTGAATACCAGAGGACAACGTTATGCCTGGAGTTTACCTGGAGAGAATTCCAGGGGTCAACGCCCCTGCGGCCCGGTCTGTGACCAGGCCTCATGTTGGATAATTCAGCCATGTTTCAACATGTCACCATCATCAATCACATCATTCATTGGGAAGCAGCCACATTCAAACATAAATCACACTGAAGTTCATAGAATCTGCCCTCATAGCTACCACTCCCAATTTCGACATCTCACAGGGACAATGGAAACCAGACATCATTCCAAAATTCGCCCTCAAGAAGTACATACCAACGCCGAACATAATACAGAACGCCAGCACTTCAGAAATCATATAGCACAAAGTAATTTCCTACACAAATTTTTAACTTTATTTCAGGACCTGTCTTCTCACCCACCCACTGCTTAACACGTCACTCCACTCACGAGTAAGGGATGAGGTGTAACCTTCCTTATATAGTCTTGTTCTCATTTCATTTATCTGCTGAAGAGGATCCCAGAAGGGTATCGAAATATACAGACCAACCTCATGTGGGGTTGGTCTGCATATATATATATATATATATATATATATATATATATATATATGCAATAATGTTGAATAATCAGTTATGGCAGGTAAAGAAGGAATATAAATGTATAAATTCAAGGATTATGTGGAGTAAAATAAAGGTTGGATGTGAAAAGTGGGTTATAGTAAGTGTTTATGCACCTGGAGAAGAGAGAAGTGTAGAAGAGAGAGAGAGATTTTGGGAAATGTTGAGTGAGTGTGTGGGGAGTTTTGAACCAAGTGAGAGAGTAATTGTGGTTGGGGATCTTAATGCTAAAGTGGGTAAAAATGTTGTGGATGGAGTAGTAGGTAAATTTGGGGTGCCAGGGGTAAATGTAAATGGGGAGCCATTAATTGAGCTATGTGTAGAAAGAGGTTTGGTAATAAGTAATACATATTTTATGAAAAAGAGGATAAATAAATATACAAGGTATGATATAGCACATAAGGAAAGTAGTTTGTTGGATTATGTATTGGTGGATAAAAGGTTGATGAGTAGGCTTCAGGATGTACATGTTTATAGAGGGGCAACGGATATATCAGATCATTATTTGGTTGTAGCTACAGTTAGAGTAAAAGGTAGATGGGACAAAAGGAAAATGGCAACAGCAAGTAAGAGAGAGGTAAAAGTGTATAAACTAAGGGAGGAGGAAGTTGGGGTGAGATATAACAACTATTGGCAGAAAGGTGGGCTAGTGCAAGTAGGAGTAGTGGGGGTTGAAGAGAGTTGGGATAGTTTTAAAAATGCAGTATTAGAATGTGGGGCAGAAGTTTGTGGTTATAGGAGGGTGGGTGCAGGAGGAAAGAGGGTGAGTGGTGGAATGAAGAAGTAAAGGGTGTGATAAAGAGAAAAGGTAGCTTATGAGAGGTTTTTACAAAACAGAAGTGTTAGTAGAAGAGCAGAGTATATGGAGAGTAAAAGAAAGGTGAAGAGAGTGGTGAGAGAGTGCAAAAGAAGAGCGGATGAAAGAATGGGAGAGGATCTGTCAAGAAATTTTGCTGAAAACAAAAAAAAATTTTGGAGTGAGATAAACAAGGTAAGAAAGCCTAGGGAACGAATGGATTTGTCAGTTAAAAACAGAGTAGGGGAGTTAGTAGATGGGGAGCTGGAGGTATTGGTAGATGGCGGGAATATTTTGAGGAACTTTTAAATGTCGATGAAAAGAGGGAGGCGATAATTTCATGTACTGGCCAGGGAGGTACAACATCGTTAAGGAGTGAAGAAGAGCAGGATGTGAGTGTGGGGGAGGTGCGTGAGGCATTACGTAGAATGAAAGGGGGTAAAGCAGCTGGAATTGACGGAATCATGACAGAAATGTTAAAAGCAGGGGGATATAGTGCTGGAGTGGTTGGTATTTTTGTTTAATAAATGTATGAAAGAGGGATGGTACCTAGGGATTGGCAGCGAGCATGTATAGTTCCTTTATATAAAGGGAAGGGGATAAAAGAGAGTGTAAAAATTATAGGGGAATAAGTTTACTGAGTATACCAGGTAAAGTGTATGGCAGGGTTATTATTGAAAGAATTAGAGGTAAGACAGAGAGTAGGATTGCAGATGAGCAAGGAGGCTTTAGAGTGGGTAGGGGATGTGTAGATCAAGTGTTTACAGTGAAGCATATATGTGAACAGTATTTAGATAAAGGTAGAGAAGTTTTATTGCATTTATGGATTTAGAAAAGGCATATGATAGAGTGGATAGGGAGCAATGTGGCAAATGTTGCAAGTGTATGGAATAGGTAGTAAGTTACTGAAGGCTGTAAAGAGTTTTTATGAGGATAGTGAGGCTCAGGTTAGGGTGTGTAGGAGAGAGGAGATTACTTCCGGTAAAAGTAGGTCTTAGACAGGGTTGTGTAATGTCACCATGGTTGTTTAATATATTTATAGATGGGGTTGTAAAAGAAGTAAATGCTAGGGTGTTGGGGAGAGGGGGGGGATTAATTTATGGAGAATTAAATGCAAATGGGAGTTGACACAGTTACTTTTTGCTGATGATACTGTGCTTATGGGAGATTCTAAAGAAAAGTTGCAAGGTTAGTGGACGAGTTTGGGAGAGTGTGTAAAGGTAGAAAGTTAAAAGTGAACATAGATAAGAGTAAGGTGATGAGGGTATCAAACGATTTAAATAAAGAAAAATTTGATATCACATTGGAGAGAGGGGTTATGGAAGAAGTAAATGTTTTCAGATATTTGGGAGTTGATGTGTCAGCAGATGGGTTTATGAAGGATGAGGTTAACCATAGAATTGATGAAGGAAAAAGGTGAGTGGTGCGTTGAGGTATCTGTGGAGACAAAAACGTTATCCATGGAGGCAAAGAAGGGAATGTACGAAAGTATAGTGGTACCAACACTCTTATATGGGTGTGAAGCATGGGTTGCAAATGCTGCAGCGAGGAGGAGGCTGGAGGCAGTGGAGATGTCCTGTCTGAGGGTAATGTGTGGTGTAAATATTATGCAGAAAATTCGGAATGTGGAAATTAGGAGAAGGTGTGGATTTACTAAAAGTATTTGTCAGAGGGCTGAAGAGGGGTTGTTGAGGTGGTTTGGTCATTTAGAGAGAATGGATCAAAGTAGAATGACTTGGAGAGCGTATAAATCTGTAGGGGAAGGAAGGCGGGGTAGGGGTCGTCCTAGAAAAGGTTGGAGGGAAGGGGTAAAGGAGGTTTTGTGGGAGAGGGGCTTGGACTTCCAGCAAGCATGTATGAACGTGTTAGATAGGAGTGAATGGAGACGAATGGTTTTTGGGACCTGACGAGCTGTTGGAGTGTGAGCAGGGTAACATTTAGTGAAGGGATTCAGGGAAACCAGTTAATTGATTTAGTTGGACTTGAATCCTGGAAATGGGAAGTTCACTGCCTGCACTTTAAAGGAGGGGTCTGGGATAGTGACAGCTGGGAGGGACTATTCTCAGCTGTCTTATCTGAGCGCCTCTGCAAAGACAGTGATTATGTATGAGTGTGGTGAAAGTGTTGAATGATGATGAAAGTATTTTCTTTTTGGGGATTTTCTTTTTTTAGGTCACCCTGCCTCGGTGGGAGACGGCCGACTTGTTAAAAAAATATATATATATATATATATATATATATATATATATATATATATATATATATATATATATATATATATATATATAAAATTATATATATATAGTATATATATATATATATATATATATATATATATATATATATATATATATATATATATATATATATATATATATATATATATGTGTGTGTGTGTGTGTAAAACAATCACGTTGAAATTGAATGATATCTATTTTGCATCTTGTTTCGCTTGATCGCGATTATTGAATAATGTGTATGTGTGTGTGCTCACCTAGTTGTGGTTGCAGGGGTCGAGTCACAGCTCCTGGCCCCGCCTCTTCACTGTGTGTGTGTGTGTTACCAGACTGGCAGTCTCCTAAAAAGGTAGGATAACCACAAAAAATTTTTTTAACATAATTAATTTGATAGCTATCATCCAGAAGTGCGCACACATCACAGTTCAAATGACAATCCTGTCTGTAACATTCACACCCTTCCTTTAGAGTGCAAGAACTCCACCTCTTCCCTCCAGAACTAACGTTCGGCTAACTTGTTTCTCTGAATCTCTTCTTAAATGTTTCCTTGCTGACACTCCAATAGCACGTCAAGTCATAAAATCCTCTCCGACATAAAACACTCACACAAGCCTGTTGGATGTTCAAGCCCCTAGCACCTCATTTATCCCTAACTGAAACCCTTCCATCCCCGAATTATACACTCTCTTGGTCATCCTACTCTTCTCCACCCTCTCTAAACGTTCAAACTACTTCAACTACCCTCCTTAGCTTTCTAAATTATACCTTCCGTAACCCTCACTGTCATCTAATTTCTGCTTCACGAATTCACTGCATAATATTCACACCACACATTGCTCTTAACATGGCATACTCAAGAGATATCGTACTTACCATATCCTCCATTAAATCCTCCCCCATAGCCGCCTAAGCCTCCAAAACCGTTGTAGCCGCCGCCATATCCACCAAGGCCGCCAATACCCAAACCAAGTGGCAAAATCCCACCAACGAGACCGCCATAACAAACACCAGCCATCAAGGCCAACACCAACACTGCCAGAAAACGCTGGAAATAAAAAGGTTTTGTCATTATTGTAAATAAATAGATGTCATACAATGAATTTTCATCTGATGACTAAGACACATGCGCAGCAATTAGGTATCCTTTTCTTTTTTTAAGAAACGTTTCGCCAGGGCAGCAGGCTTCATCAGTCGAATTTCAGAGGTGATTATAATACTGGAGAGTCAATAAGGTTACCTGGATGTAACATATGTATTTTACTCATCAACTTATCGACAACGAATACCATTTTAATACGCTGATTGTACAACTGTGTTTAGAACAACTTCTCTGAGAATAAACTCTTACCATGTCTGGAGGAGTTGAGTGCTTGAAGAGCAGGACAAAATGATGGTTCAGGTGGGTGTCCAGGACTTTATATATGACAGATGACTCCTATCGCCTGCAGTAACCTTCAAGACGGATAACTTCCCGCCATGCCTGTGGTTTGAGTCAGTATAAAAAATGATACGCAACATGTGAAAGGAAATTGTAATAGTAAATGATATGAGTATGCATAGTGCATGAAGGCCAACACGCGCCTGGGTCATCAAAGTATTGCCACCTGAGTTGTGGCACCGAATCGTCCAGCAAATTTCTGCTCTAGTTGTGAAAATTTTAAAAAAATCATCGTTGAGTTATATATCTTTTAAATATGTGTTTTTTTTAAATCGATTTATTAGTACCATAATTATGAAAACAATATATTTGGTGATACCTTGAAATAATATCATGATGGTAAACTTATAGGAAAGTTTAAATTGAACAAATTCAGAACTTTGAAACAAAACATGGGTGGCCAGCGAGAGCAAAAAATTGTCGAAAACGATCAAAGGTACGGGGGAGGGGGTCAATTTAATCTATATATTGATAAAAAAAAAAATTATTTAAAAAATCTATGAAGTTTTAGCATTAGTTTAAAGAAGAATTATTAAATTCTTTAAAAAAAATAAGTAACTAAATTGCAACAACGTACTAAAAAAGTTATAGAATCTCATTCTCTCAGGACAGTTAAGGAACCAAAATAAAAAAAGAAATTTGTATCGAAAATTGTTTTTAATGAAGTATTGATGTGAAATGTTGCCCGTTTTGGCTGCACAGTTACAACAAATATTAATTCACACACTAGTTCCACTTTGTGAGTGAACAACCACTCACAACAACAATCCCGACACTAGCGAAACTTTACGAGTGCACAACCACACCCAGCCACCACTGGTGCACTAGAGCGACTCGTGCTGGGTGTGGTCTTAGCTCTTACAATAGAAGCAACTACAATTATTTGGACTTTAAGAGACACATGACAATACAACTGGCAAGTAATTTACCTGCATTGAAATATAAACAAATACTAATTATTGCTGTCCGGTGTTAGCTGCAGACCCTCTAATTTTCTTTTATTTGGCTATGGCTATTATATCAGTGGACGCAGAAATGAGGATAGCGTGTACCTAGAATGCAGTCGATATTTCCTCTCTGGATCGCCTCACTGATTCTCATGTAGAGGAAGTTGGTTGCACGCGGGTCCTTGGTTACCCTGACACGTTTCTTACTTAAA
This sequence comes from Cherax destructor, assembly GCA_009830355.1. Lineage (NCBI taxonomy): Eukaryota > Metazoa > Arthropoda > Malacostraca > Decapoda > Parastacidae > Cherax > Cherax destructor. The sequence continues at coordinate 29,449 of WNWK01007523.1, read as the reverse complement.
ACTTTCAGGAATTTCAGTACGTAATTTTCCCATAACCAAAGGTCACCCATCCTACTGGGACGCAGGGGCAGCTCGTCTTGAGGCTCTTGCATTTAAGAATCTTCTGGATCTCCCTGAAATTGGCGAAACCATCATTTGCTAGTTCACTTTGGCGGAGATCAGTGTCAGGCATTGTAAAAGTACAAGTGTAGTCCTATACAATCTTCCTACCATCTAGTGATTCCACTTAGATAATTCTGACTACCTGGTCAAATTATTTAGCTGTCAAGAGGGTTCTCTTTGTGATCTCACTAATCTCTTCAAGTCTCGCATTTTTTCTTTAGATTTACAGCTCATCATATGGAGTCCAAACTGATATCTGAGGAACTGCAGAATATACATATGTGTTCTGTGCGAATAGGGACAATAAGGCGAGGTAGAAACCCAGGAAGAAATTATGGGCATCTATTATGAAGTCCGTTACATAAGGAGCGTTCACTGCCAGAAGGTGGTCTCTGTCCTTAGATACTTTCTCAAGCATTGTTGTGACTGCTTTTTCCACTATGGAGCTGTCACACTCGGATTCTTTTTTATTGTCTTTAGATCTGCTTGAAGAGGCTGCAAGGATATTCCAATTAATTTATAATTCATTTGAACTGGAATCTTGAAATCCAATAGAACCTCTTTAATGCACGAAAAATATCTCCCTCACTAGTTTGCTAGAAGCAATACAAGATGCAAATAACTTTTATTCTCACTCATTTCACCAGCAGTGTTGGTGGATTCCATTGGTGATCGCCTAGTAGACAGGTTAATGACTTCAACATATAATCGCATTTACTTAGGTTTAAATTATTGAATGATGGCAGTGTTAGGCGTCTTGTCAGAAAGACTAATCAGCCAAATCGGTCAAACAAGAACTTTATTCATGTGACTATCTAATACATTGATAGATACATTTATATTAATTATCATTAATATGAAAATATGGTACTACATAAGTATCTAGACTGGCTAACACCTATCTCCAATACAGTAAGGATGAGGTACGGGTGCCAGGTTCAGGAAGATCGGTGACAGATTTACCGAGAAGCAGACTAAGCGGCCGGCCACTTAAAACCAAGACTTATTCTTCATTACGTGTTTCTTCATCACAGGATCAGAGACCCTCCGATCAAGAACAAAAAACGCATCTACTATTTTTTTTTACACAAGGTCCTACAAGGTTAAGTTTACTCAAGGATTTTAGCTTCCTTGATGCCGGGGCTCTTGATCCAAGGAACTGGACTCATTCACCGGTTCCGATTTCCTGGACATTTCTCCCTGATTATAATACGAAGTAATACCGATTTTGAGCTCCATTACCGAGGTGATTTCAGGCTCACCTCGTGTTGATTTCTTGGGCCTCCGGCCGTATAGATGTCCAACCCCAAATTCTGCGATTGAGAGTCGGACCCGACTTTTATATAACACGAGGTGAGAACTGTTTCTTATCAGCCACCGAATCATTTACATTAATTTATTTTATATTAATGGGGTACGCTAAATCCGTAGGGTTGGGGTCAAGTAGCACCTGGGAGATGGGAGGCAATCAAGTTTTAATAGTAAGTAAGTTTATTCAGGTATACACAAATACAGTTACATAGATCATCATACATAGCATAGCAGCATATGTGTAGAGAACCTAGGATAACCCAAAAAAGTCAGACAGAGGAAGTTTAGGATAGCTCTGATTCCCTGGGTTAAGAGCACTTCTAAAGCGTCAAGGCATCTCCTTGGAAGGTATTTAAAGACTATATTTAAATACTGTATTTAAAGACTGTATTTAAAGACTGTATTTAAAGACTGTAAGCTTGTTTGTCTAGGACCTTTAAATGGTGATGTAGCAAAGAAAGGAACCACCTCTGTTTCCTGACCTTTACACGAGACAACAGTGACACCATTCTGTTGTGTCACTGGTGTTACTTTCCTGTTGTGTGTGTTTCATTTCTGTTTTGTGTGTCTTGTGTTCATATTGTGTTCGTTGCATTCCTGTTTTGTGTGTTTCATTTTTATAATGTGTATTGTATTTCTGTTGTGTGGGGCGTATTTCACTGGGTGTGTTGCATTTCTGTTGTGTTGTATTTATGCTGTGTATTTATGTTGTGTGTTGTATTTATGTTGTGTGTGTTGTATTTCTCGTGTGTGTTGCATTTCTGTTGTGTTTGTTGTATTTATGTAATGTATTGCATTTCTGTTGTATGTGTTGTAATTCTGTTGTATGTGTTGCATTTATGTTGTATGTGTTGCATTTATGTTGTGTGTGTTGCATTTCTGTTGTGAGTGTTGCATTTCTGTTGTGTGTGTTGCATTTCTGTTGAGTGTGTTACATTTCTGTTGTGTGTGTTACATTTCTGTTGTGTGTGTTGCATTTCTGTTGTATGTGTTACATTTCTGTTGTGTGTGTTGCGTTTCTGTTGTGTGTGTTACATTTATGTTGTGTGTGTTGCGTTTCTGTTGTGTGTGTTGCATTCCTAGATGAGGACTTAATGGACCAGAAAATTACTTATTTTGTTTATTCCGTGTAGTTTATTTATTCAGTTTATTTTATTTATTCAGTGTATTTTCTTTATTCAGTGTACTTTATTTATTCAGTGTATTAAAATTCACACTTACTATTTCTCTCAGCTGCTCTCAAAACTCATTTCCTTTATTTCTATTGATCATTTGACGTCGTTATAAAGTGGATACTAAAAATGATGGCAATAACAGGACTCGAATATATTTTTTTGAGCATTTAATTCCAACATTAGTGACAAGGGCTGAGGATATTGGCGATGAACCTCGTCAGGACACGATACGCCACACGACCTATTTTCCAAAACCTGAAATTATAAAATGCCTGTTATGGTGTGATCATATTGCGGTCCACGTTCTTGTTCGTATATTTTATAAAATATTAAATTAAATGCGAAATGACCATTAATATGATGGCCAAATCCGCTATACGCACCTAAGCCAAGGCCTCCTAATCCACCTTTGCCAAATCCGCCGTATCCACCCAATCCATGTCCACCGTATCCACCCAGGCCATATTTACCTAGCCCACCAGTGCCAAATCCTCCAAGGCTTCCTGTAATCACACATGCGAATCATGAGTACAAAATGTAAAAGATCTTACATGCAAAATATTTGCAAAAATATTATTGCTCTTGTCACACTAAAAACATTAATTGTTGCTGGCTTACCATGGCTTTTACTCAGCACGAAGGTGTGTCCTGCTTTACCACCTATGAACGATGAAAACATTGTTACTATTAACTTAATTCATGCTTAAACTAGCACTATAGTAAATTATTTTATATAGGTAAATACTATTCACAGTGTTTATTGGTACTTGCCATATCCACCACCATATCCTCCACCAAGTCCGCCGTAACCACCAAAACCATTCAAGCCGCCGCCATATCCACCAAGTCCACCAAGACCTAGACCAATTGGGAGAAAGCCACCACCAAGAAGGCCAGCGTAACAAACACCAGCCATCACCACCAACACCAACACTGACAAGGATCGCTGGAAACAAAAATTAATCAATTAATATTAAAAACACTGCCAAACAATCGCTGACTGTACATTAAATGAGAATTTCAACGCATCGTGAGAACAGCAAATTAAACACTGTGGCTATGTAGGAATCGAAGTGGAGCTGCAAATGTAAAGCCTCCATATCGGTCCCCAATACTGTTTAGGTATTGAGTAGTACCATTTCTGTGGTTGTTCGTGTGGTGCAGGACTATGTGATGGTAAGGGTAGGTGTCTTGGACTTTATATAGGACAAGTGATTCCTCCCTTCCACAGTAACCTTCAGGACGTGAACCTCGTAGTCATTCCTCTGGTTTGACTCAGTAAAGAAAGTTATATGTAGCGTGTGAAGGGAAATAGTAAATTATATGAATATTCATGATGCGTGAAAGGCAACACGCGAGGGTCGTCCTGTTACTGATATTATCAACTACGGATCATTCTATAGATTTCTTTATCTTGAAAGTCTTAAAAAAATATGATTTTGAAATAAGATTAATTACAAATATTTTTTTCATATATCGGGTATTTATTGAACAAAAAATATGTTACTGAGCTATTAAATGCTTCATATAACATTTAATAACTTTTTCAGGAAGTTCTAATGTATTTTGACGAAAATATTTTTTTTTTCAGGAAGGAGCAGTATTATATGAACACGAAAATAATATTTGACAAAAGTGAAACATTGACAGTTGCCATGTACTTTATAGATTAAATAGACACAAAGTTAGCATGACCATCTGATATTTCTATCATGATAATATTGCATCCCTGAGAATTTATCGCCTAAAGCACAATGCAGAACTGTTCTTTATGGTCTTTTGCTTGATGTGCAAGTAGAGTTAAAACAACGTTTACCATTATACCGTCAAAATATTATTTACATAAAAAATATCGAATAACTTGTCACTTTAAAATACCGCAGTAAGGTATCCAGCTTTACTTAGTACAGAGAAAACTTATCTTGGGTTCTCTCTCTTATTTCAGTTCTATATAAAGTCGGGAATTTTGAAGCATAAAGTCGTTCTGCATTTATTCTTGATATTGGCAAATAAATAAAAAAGAACTATTAAATTTTACCTGTGGTACTCAGGAAGCTGCAATATTTGTTAAATTAAAGTGCTTTTGGTAAGACTGTTTCACCACAGTAAAAATAGCTTTAGAAAAATGAAAAAAATCACTGAGACACACACACATACATCTTGATGCAAATATAACTGTGTTCAAGTATATTTGGTGGCAGTGATGGTGTGGTGTTTTCTTTGTCAGGAAAGAAAAGCGTCTATTAACAAGGGTGTTTACCAGATAATGACCTGTTCAGTGACTAACAGCGAGCTGACTTAACAGTGTTGGGTATCATCAGTAATTAAGCAGCCGTTTGCGTACCGGTGCTTACATAATTGTAGGTTTTCTATCATACTGAAAAATTAAATAATCATAATTATATGTCCTAGGATATTTTCTTACATGTATTTAGGAAATGTCTATGTTTCTTTTCCCCCAAAAATTCAATTAACTTGTCATATAGTTTTGCTAAATATGAAAAAACTTAATTATTGTATGAGGCATATTAAATAGCGAACAATTCACATACTATTTTTAACGAATAAACGTAGTTCATCTCACCTACAAATCTATTTTTTGTCTCTCTAGATGACAAGAAAAAGTGTGTTAGTATTGCTGAGAGCGGGTAATTGGTGAAAAAGTCACGTATAGCAGAAATAGACCTATTTTTGCTACCCATTTTTCCTTCTAGACGAAAACACGTAAAAACATCGAAACAATCCCGTAATAACTTCGAGACAACCTCGAAACAATGATCCCAGGAATATAGATCTTAATTGACAGGAGGCAACAATATGATGATTCTTGTATATTGGCTTTCACGAGCCCTTAATATTCATAACATTTGCAAATTCCTTCCAATGTACTACATTTTTACTGACTCAAACCAAAAGCATGGCTGCGCCTGCGAGGTCCAAGTCCTGAAGGTTACAGTGAGTGTGAGGAATCACTTGTCCTATATAAAGTCCTGAACACACCCTCACCATCACAGTCCCCTGCTCCTCAAACACTCGACAACACAGCCATGGTACGAGGATATACTTAGTGAGAAGTTTTACAATAGTTGCCACAACAATACATTGAATGATATTTTGTAACACTGAAAGCACATTCTTGTTTTCAGCGTTCCCTGTCAGTGATGTTGGTGTTGGTGGTGATGGCTGGTGTTTGCTACGCTGGACTACTTGGTGGGGGTTTTCTGCCACTTGGTTTGGGTCTTGGTGGATTTGGTGGATACGGCGGGGGCTTGAAAGGTTTAGGTGGTTATGGCGGCCTTGGTGGAGGATTTGGTGGCGGATATGGTAAGCATAAAGTCTTTGGACAATGTATTCAAATTTATGATGTATATTACTATAGTGTTTCTGAAGCATGAATGAACAAGATAGTAATTTTGTCATCATTCTACCCTAGGTGGTCAGGGAGGACACACTTTCGTGCTGAGCAAGAGTTACGGTAAGCCAATACAATTTCCTTTTGATTCATGTACAACGACTGCAACAATATCGTGTTCATTTATTTATGTACAAGATATGTTACCATTAGATGTTATGGATAATTTATATACTTACAGGAAGCGCTGGAGGATTTGGCCACGGAGGAAAACTTGGATTTGGCAAGGGGGGTGGATACGGTGGATTTGGAAATGGTTTCGGCGGATTTGGCAAAGGTGGTCTAGGTGGACTTGGCTTCGGTGGTATAGTGGATTTGTCCATCTTGCTTAGTGTCTTTACATATCTTCTTAAATGTTTTATAAGTAACATGAACGGGAACATAAGGGTTTTATAAGTAACATGAAGAACATAAATGTATTATAAGCAATATGAACAAGAACATAAATGTTTTAAAAGTAACATGAACAAGATCATAATCGTTTAATGCTCAACATGAACTAGAAGTTAGATTATAATGTGACCACACACATTTATTTCACACTTTCAGGTGGTTTCGGGAAGTAGGACGTCACCTCGTCGGACCAGGTCCAGGACCATCTTCCTCACTCCTCACTATTATTGAAATAAAATATTTATAATATGCTTTTGCACTTTTATTGTCACATTTTTTCATTCTCTTCATGACAAGTTGTGGATGATCAATAATAAAAATTAAGATAAAAAAAAATGTAAAAAAATGACAAAATATTTCACACTCTGAATTTGCAAAAGAAATGGCTTTATTCAGATTTTTAGATGAAATAATTTATTTTTTAATAAAAAGGTTATTTAGAAGATATGAATACCAAGAAATAATGCAGATTTTCAATTATTATCTTGAATATCATTTTCAAGGACTAGAGTGATTATTATTTTTTTTCAACGAGAATCACTCGATCAAGGCGCCTAGATGCCATTGAAGGGCTCTTGCTCTAAGGAAGTGGACTTGATCCCTCTATTTCATGCATTGAACCTCGAATGCCTCCCATTTCCCAGATGACACGTACTGGTTTAGAGTTACTCCTTGATTAAAGTTAGTTAAGACTTTTTTCGAGAGTTGAATGCATTCGAAATTGGGTGAAAATTGGACCTGGGAACCAACGGGTACCTTCTTCACCTTCAAAACAAATACCATTCTTTTCCTTAAACCAAATCTGATTACCTCCTATTTCACCTACGGGTTTTGCGCTTATATACGATTTTTATAATAATAATGATAATAATTTTTCGATCGTTGTGTTTTGATTCTTTCACTTAATCATGATATATAAAATGTAAAAGATTTTTAACAAGTAACAACAAGATTCCATCCCGAGGTGGGTTTAGATTCTCAAACTCAGACTAGCCCCGTATCTGAAAACTATAGTTAATTAATAAGAAAGTCACAAAAAACAAAAATTGTTTATAATCAATTAATAATAATAATAATAATAATAATAATAATAATAATAATAATAATAATAATAATTATAACATTGATTATAGATTCATAACAATTAAGGTAATATTATTTAATCAAATAATGTTTAAACAAAAATTAATTTAAGGATCATGTGACCCTTAATGTTCCTATTTCTTTTTTTTAAAAGTTTTAGATAATGTTACTTGGAAACCACGAGCCTAAAATCATCTAGATTTTTCAAGTTTGCTTTCAAAATTTTACTTTTTGATGCAGTTAAAATATAGAAATAATTTACTTAATGAGTGTAGTAAAGGCAATGGAATGTGTTTCCTTGGAGCCATTCCCCTTGGAAAAAAATAATGGATTTTTAAGATGTTTCAAACTTACGAGCTATAAAGAAGTTATATCAAATTTTGATAGTGTTGTATAAAAAAAATCTTTTAGAATAAACTTATTAGCGCCTCCCCATAAATATAGCAATAATGTGTAGCCAGGGATAATTTCCCTAATTCATGCTTGTCAATGGAACAGTTTTAATGTAGTTTGAGAATATTGCGATGGGTATTTTCTCTCCAGGGTCAAAAAATTATGGAAAGTCATTACCTATTTGTTTAACACATCAGAGAGCAATAACAGTGAGATCCATAAATAGGTACATTAAACAAGTGCCTGGCATTATATAGGTATACGCTGCTCACCATACGATGGTTGGGAACAGAGGATATGACACCTACATATTAATGTTCTTCTCTCTGTGGTAAAAAGTGGATTTCTTATCAAATTATCTTCCCTTTGAGCACTAAACCCTTTGGATCATAAAGCTTTGAGTAATGAGATTTAATCAGATTGATCCCGTGTAGGTTTATTGCATCCAGGCACAGACAATGTATCCAACATTTACTTACTGCTAAAAATGTACTGAATGTAAAAAAAAATTTTATCACGTCGGCCATTTCCCACCGAGGCAGGGTGACCCAAAAAGAAAGAAAAACTCAAAAAGAAAGAAAAAACTTTCATCATTCAACACTTTCACCTCACTCATACATAATCACTGTCTTTGCAGAGGCGCTCAGATACGACAGCTTAAACGTCCCTCCAAACTGCCAATATCTCAAACCCCTCCTTTACAGTGCAGGCATTGTACTTCCCATTTCCAGGACTCAAGTCCGGCTAACCGGTTTCCCTGAATCCCTTCACAAAATATTACCCTGCTCACACTCCAACAGCTCGTCAGGTCCCAAAAACCATTTGTCTCCATTCACTCCTATCTAACACGCTCACGCATGCTTGCTGGAAGTCCAAGCCTCTCGCCCACAAAACCTCCTTTACCCCCTCCCTCCAACCTTTTCGAGGACGACCCCTACCCCTCCCATCCTTTCCCTACAGGTTTATACGCTCTCCAAGTCATTCTGCTTTGTTCCATTCTCTCTAAATGACCAAACCACCTCAACAACCCCTCTTCAGCCCTCTGACTAATACTTTTAGTAACTCCACACCTCCTCCTAATTTCCACACTCCGAATTTTCTGCATAATATTTACACCACACATTGCCCTTAGACAAGACATCTCCACTGCCTCCAGTCGCCTCCTCGCTGCAGCATTTACCACCCAAGCTTCATACCCATATAAGGGTGTTGCTACCACTATACTTTCGAACTTTCCCTTCTTTGCCTCCATGGATAACGTTTTTTGTCTCCACAGATTCCTCAACACACCACTCACTTTTTTACCTTCATCAATTATATGGTTAACCTCGTCCTTCATAAACCCATCCGCTGACAAGTCAACTCCCAAATATCTGAAAACATACACTTTTTCCATACTTCCTCTCTCCAAAGTGATATCCATTTTTCTTTATCTAAATCGTATGATACCCTCATCACCTTACTCTTATCTATGTTCACTTTCAACTTTCTACCTTTACACACTCTCCCAAACTCGTCCACTAATCTTTGCAGCTTTTCTTTAGAATCTCCCATAAGCACAGTATCATCAGCAAAAGGTAACTGTGTTAACTCCCATTTTGTATTTGATTCCATAAATAATTTAATACCACCCTTCTACCCAACACCCTAGCATTTCCTTCTTTTACAACCCCATCTATAAATATATTAATCAACCATGGTGACATTACACATCCCTGTCTAAGACCTACTTTTACCGGGAAGTAATCTCCCTCTCTCCTACACACCCTAACCTGAGCCTCACTATCCTCATAAAAACTCTTTACAGCATTTAGTAACTTACTACCTATTCCATACACTTGCAACATCTGCCACATTGCTCCCCTATCCCCTTAATTATATGCCTTTACTAAATAAATAAATGCAATGAAAACTTCCCTACCTTTATCTAAACACTGTTCACATATAAAGCCTCCTTGCTCATCTGCAAACCTACTCTCTGTCTTACTTCTAATTCTTTCAATAATAACCCTATCGTACACTTTACCTGGTATACTCAGTAAACTTATTCCCCTACAATTTTTACAACCACTTTTGTCCCCTTAGCCTTTATACAAAGGAACTTTGCACGCTCTCTGCCAATCCCTAGGTACCTTCCCCTCTTTCATACATTTATTAAACAAAAACACCAAACACTCCAACACTACATCCTCCCCTCCTTTTAACATTTCTGTCATGATCCCGTCAGTTCCGGCTGTTTTACCCCCATTCATTCTAAGTAATGTCTCACGCACCTCCCCCGCACTCACATCTTGCTCTTCTTTACTCCTAAAAGATGTTATACCTCCCTGGCCAGTGCATGAAATTACCGCCTCCCTTTCTTCATCGACATTTAAAAGTGCCTCAAAATATTCCCGATTCCCGACATCTACCCAATACCTCCAGCTCCCCATCTACTAACTCCCCTACTCTGTTTTTAACTGATAAATCCATTCGTTCCCTAGGATTTCTTAACTTGTTTATCACCAATTTTTTATTTTCAACATATATATATATATATATATATATATATATATATATATATATATATATATATATATATATATATATATATATATATATATATATATATATATAATATGGTACAAAAGATTTAAGAGATACATTGTTGATATAAAGATGGCATATACAGTACACGAGGTGTGAGAGATACATGTCTAGTACATATTGTTACATGTTTGTCACTGATTATAATGCGAAAATCTCATCCAGCTCTTCCGAGCTGGGGCGTGTCCCAGAATACAGCATGCATTACCCTCTGAACAGCAGCACTGAGTCGCTGGAACAGAAAACTAGCTGCCCTGGGATCCCTAGTTACCCTGTTGAGTCTTTTGCCCAGCTCCTTAAGGAACATATATATATATATATATATATATATATATATATATATATATATATATATATATATATATATATATATATATATATATATATATATATATATATTATATATATATATATATTTATATATATATATATATACTGTACGAATATGACAGTATCCTGAGGCAGATCTTTTCTAAAGTACTTAACCTTACTCTAGAAGATGGGCAGTGGGACCAAGCTACACTCCCAGTCAGACTAGGAGGCATTGGTGTCCGCAAGTCATCTCAGATTGCGCTCCCTGCTTTCCTGTCTTCATGCATTGCATCCAAAGAGCTTGTAGCAGCAATTCATCCTGAACATCTTAGGGACAAGATTGGAATCCATGACCAAAAGTTCGTTGACGGAGCCAGGATCTGGGATAATCTAACGGGCTCTGAAACCAGGCCTGCTTTCCCCAACAACTACAAACAGTCGCACTGGTATGTGGCCCAATAGTAGAGAATATAGCCTCAGCAATGCTTCAGAGTGTGTCAGGGAAGGATAGAGCCAGCCTCCTGGCATTGAGAGCTCCTCATGCAAGGGACTTTCTGTTGGCTGTTCCCAACTCCAGCCTTGGCACACGCCTCGACCCACAGACCATCCGCATTAGTGTTGCCCTTCGACTTGCGGCCCCTATTCTCGCCGAACACAGGTGTATTTGTGGCAGTGAAGCAGCAGACCGATTCGGGTACCATGGTCTTGTGTGTCGTAAATCCGAGGGAAAGATTGCAAGACATGAAGAGGTTAATAACATTATCAAGAGGAGCCTCACAACAGCCGGATGCCCAGCAGTAAGGGAGCCACCCCAACTATGCAGATCTGATGGCAGCCAAAAGCGTCCAGATGGCATCACCCTCCAAGCCTGGACAGACGGCAAGCATGTGGTGTGGAACTACACATGTGCATCTACCTTGACTGATACCTATCTCCAATACACCAGGGAGGAAGGAGGGGCAGCTACCAGCTTCAGGGAGTCCCAGAAGTCGAGAAAATATGGAGAACTTGCCCATCATTATATGTTTGTTCCCATAGGCTCAGAGACCCTTGGCTCATAGGGAAAGAGTGCATCTAAGTTCCTCAAGGAGCTGGGCAAAAGACTCAACAGGGTTACTAGGGATCCCAGGGCAGCTAGTTTTCCGTTCCAGCGACTCAGCGCTGCTGTTCAGAGGGGTAATGCATGCTGTATATTGGGCACGCGCCCCAGCTCTGAGGAGCTGGATGATATTTTCGCATTATAATCAGTGACGAACACGTAACAATATGTACTAGACAGAAAACAATATGAAGTTCAATGATGAAAAATTTCAATTACTCCTATATATAAAACGTGAGGAAATTAAAATCTCATCGGAGTATAAAACAAATTCCAACCACACAATAGAGCGAAAAACTAATGTCAAAGACCTGGGAGTGATCATGTCAGAGGATCTCACCTTCAAGGACCATAACACTAGCAATCACATCTGCTAGAAAAATGACAGGATGGATAATGAGAACCTTCAAAACCAGGGATGCCAAGCCCATGATGACACTTTTCAGGACGCTTGTTCGATCTAGGCTGGAATATTGCTGCACACTAACTGCACCTTTCAAGGCAGGTGAAATTGCTGAACTAGAAAATGTGCAGAGAACCTTCACAGCACGCATAAGTGCGATAAACCACCTCAATTACTGGGAATGCTTGAAGTTCTTAAACCTGTTCACCCTAGAACGCAGGTGGGAGAGATACATTATTATATAAACTTGGAAAATCCTAGAGAGATTAGTACCAAACTTGCACACGAGAGTCACCCCCTACGAAAGCAAAAGACTCGGCAGACGATGTAACATCCCCCCAATGAAAAGCAGGGGTGCCACTAGCACGTTGAGAGACAACACAATAAGTGTCAGGGGCCCAAGACTGTTCAACTGCCTCCCAGGGTACATAAGGGGGATTACCAATAGACCCCTGACTGTCTTCAAGCAGGCACTAGACAGGCACCTAAAGTCAGTGCCTGACCAGCCGGGCTGTGGTTCGTACGTCGGACTGCGTGCGGCCAGCAGTAACAGCCTGGTTGATCAAGCTCTGATTCACCATGAGGTTTGGTCACAGACCGGGCCGCGGGGACGTTGACCCCCGGAACTCTCTCCAGGTAAACTCCAGGTAAACATGTATCTCTCACACTTCTTGTACTGTATATGCCATCTTTATATCAACAATGTATCTCTTAAATATTTTGTACCATATTATGTAATAAAATATACCTATTGGTAAAAAAAAAGAATGAAAAGATGGGGTGGTAGGGAAAGTGGAATATTCAAATGGCTTCAGGAAGAAATCCAAATATTCGTCCTTGAATAATTTTTATCCATTATATATATATATATATATATATATATATATATATATATATATATATATATATATATAATATATATATATATATATATATATATATAATATATATATATATATATTTTTTTTTTTTTTTTTTTTTTTCAACAAGTCGGCCGTCTCCCACCGAGGCAGGGTGACCCAAAAAAAAGAAAATCCCCAAAAAGAAAAACTTTCATCATCATTCAACACTTTCACCACACTCAAACATAATCACTGTCTTTGCAGAGGAGCTCAGATACTACAGCTGAGAAAAGTCCCTCCCAGCTGTCACTATCTCAGACCCTCCTTTAAAGTGCAGGCATTGTACTTCCCATTTCCAGGACTCAAGTCCAACTAAATCAATTAACTGGTTTCCCTGAATCCCTTCACACAATGTTACCCTGCTCACACTCCAACAGATCGTCATGTCCCAAAACCATTCGTCTCCATTCACTCCTATCTAACACGCTCACACATGCTTGCTGGAAGTCCAAGCCCCTCTCCCACAAAACCTCCTTTACCCCTTCCTCCAACCTTTTCTAGGACGACCCTACCCCGCCTTCCTTCCCCTACAGATTTATACGCTCTCCAAGTCATTCTACTTTGATCCATTCTCTCTAAATGACCAAACCACCTCAACAACCCCTCTTCAGCCCTCTGACAAATACTTTTAGTAACTCCACACCTTCTCCTAATTTCCACATTCCGAATTTTCTGCATAATATTTACACCACACATTGCCCTTAGACAGGACATCTCCACTGCCTCCAGCCTCCTCCTCGCTGCAGCATTTGCAACCCATGCTTCACACCCATATAAGAGTGTTGGTACCACAATACTTTCGTACATTCCCTTCTTTGCCTCCATGGATAACGTTTTTGTCTCCACAGATACCTCAATGCACCACTCACCTTTTTTCCTTCATCAATTCTATGGTTAACCTCATCCTTCATAAACCCATCTGCTGACACATCAACTCCCAAATATCTGAAAACATTTACTTCTTCCATAATCCCTCTCTCCAATGTGATATCCAATTTTTCTTTATTTAAATCGTTTGATACCCTCATCACCTTACTCTTATCTATGTTCACTTTTAACTTTCTACCTTTACACACACTCCCAAACTCGTCCACTAACCTTTGCAACTTTTCTTTAGAATCTCCCATAAGCACAGTATCATCAGCAAAAAGTAACTGTGTCAACTCCCATTTTGCATTTAATTCTCCATAATTTAATCCCACCCCTCTCCCCAACACCCTAGCATTTACTTCTTTTACAACCCCATCTATAAATATATTAAACAACCATGGTGACATTACTCAACCCTGTCTAAGACCTACTTTTACCGGGAAGTAATCTCCTCTCTCCTACACACCCTAACCTGAGCCTCACTATCCTCATAAAAACTCTTTACAGCCTTCAGTAACTTACTACCTATTCCATACACTTGCAACATTTGCCACATTGCTCCCCTATCCACTCTATCATATGCCTTTTCTAAATCCATAAATGCAATAAAACTTCTCTACCTTTATCTAAATACTGTTCACATATATGCTTCACTGTAAACACTTGATCTACACATCCCCTACCCACTCTAAAGCCTCCTTGCTCATCTGCAATCCTACTCTCTGTCTTACCTCTAATTCTTTCAATAATAACCCTGCCATACACTTTACCTGGTATACTCAGTAAACTTATTCCCTATAATTTTTACACTCTCTTTTATCCCCCTTCCCTTTATATAAAGGAACTATACATGCTCGCTGCCAATCCCTAGGTATCTTCCCTCTTTCATACATATATATAATATATATATATATATATATATATATATATATATATATATATATATATATATATATATATATATATATATAATATATATATATATATATATATATATATATATATATATATATATATATATATATATATATATATATATATATATATATATATATATATATATATATATATATATACATATATGTATATGTATGTATACTTTAAAGTAGAGAAAGACACCACACATGGTGTATATCCTGTGCACTGCCCTTCCCATCTGTTATAATACCGAACTGTAGGTGGAGACCTTAAAAGATGTTTATGATGATGTTAAATAATTGTATTATTATCGTAATTATCATTATTGCTATCTTTAAGGAACGCTAAATTCATTATGGTGTTTTTTTCAGAGCATGTCTAAACTGAAAGTTTTAACATTCCATATTATGGTACGAATACACTGTGTACAATGTAAACTTTTAATAATTTTAACTATGTTACATAACTTTTATTTTTTATTCTTCTTGGCAGTACTAGGGAGTGTTGAGGACGCTGGCCTAGACCGTGGAGGCCGTGCTGGTGGAGGAGGTGGTGGCCCTAGGGAGGACTTAGTGGAGTTGGATGTGAGGATACGTGACGATCAACACAATTGGTCCAACGCTGTCAAGAAGATAATCCACGTCCCACACCTCACCACCAGGACCGTTGCTACACCAAACGCCAACACCAGGAGGACTACTATGTCTCCTGACAAGCATGCGATGGCAATGGTCGACCCGTCAGAACCCATCATCAACGAAGCCGAGTTCTCTTCCACCACTAAGACGGATCTCACCCTGAACACCACCACCAACTTAACCGACTTTCGTCAGTGGAACAAATATTTGCGGGCTACGGTGAAGATGCTGGGTCAGCAACCTGGAACCACCACCCAGACAAACGCTAAGTTCTATTGGATTTTAATCATTTTAATAAGTCTGGCGTTTGTGTTAGCTGTTGCTTTGGTACTCCTGTGGGTGCTGTTTAGCAGTTCGTCAAGTAGTGAGGGAGACCTGCACGACCAAGACCCATGCAGCTGCCCCAAGCAGGTGCAGACTGAGGCTCAGTCTGACTATACTTCTGTTCACGACATTGTGACGCCCCCGCCGGAATTCCGCGATTTTTCTCCACGCTGCACTTGTTCCTCATATGCAGTACCATCCACCTCTGCCGCCGCCCCTCCTACTATCAAACCTCAGAACCTGGCCCCAATTCAAAGCTTTACCTTATGTCAGAGCCACTCCCCATCCTCACAGCATCATCCCGAATTCACTGCCTCCATCATTACTCCTCCGCCCGGTTTCCGTTGAAACCTCTTTCATATTTTTTTTTGGTTCTCTATGACCCCGCACATATTTCTGAAAATAAACAAAAGTTTACTTAAAAACGACTTAATTCAGTTCTACTTAGAAGGAAAAAGAGTGTGTACATAAATATTTGCTATGCACATAGTGTCTTTCTTTCTTTTCAATATTATTCGGCAGTTCCCGCCATCAAACATCAGGTCATAATTTTACACAATACTTGATTGTTCCCAGACAACGATCGTGTGTGTCTGATGCAGGAAAAAGTAATGGTTACTCGCAGTCCTCAGAGTTATATACAGCTGATGAATAGACTAACTTGATCGGATTACTTCGAATATTTACCTGAAATAAAAATGACACAGATCAGAAAGAGATTATCCATGCTTCCTTAGAGAGAGAGAGAGAGAGAGAGAGAGAGAGAGAGAGAGAGAGAGAGAGAGAGAGAGAGAGAGAGAGAGAGAGAGAGAGAGAGAGAGAGAGAGAGAGAGAGAGAGAGATGAAATTATCGTTGATATTAAACTGAAGCACAACAGCGGGTGTTTAAGAAAGCATCTTAGATTTGAGAGCAAACTTAGTGCTTGAAATGACCACTGAAGAGCAACTGGTTGCACTGAGGTATAGGAAACAGCATTTCATTGTAAAGAAAAAGTCTTGGAACACTGTCAATCGTGAGCCTTCCTTGTGTCGATTTTCCTTTTTGTTTCTTCACTGGTTCATTACCACTGTCAGGGTCACGACTTCTCTCTCTAAAGGCCAGTGTCTCATACACAAAAGCGAAATTCATGTACCATGAGATTGAATTCCGTCTCAGTCAATGTCAGAATGTATGCAAAATGACTCGACACTAACAAATTGTTGTTCTGTCTGAGTTTGATCAGGTTAGGTTAGGTCACATTAGGTTAAGCGTATTTAGGATAAGTTATATTACACCAAGTCTGGTCAGGTTTTTTTTTTTTAATTATCCAGGCTATGTTAAGTTATGTTAGTTCAGAATATGTTAATTTCAGTAAGATTTAAATTACTAAATCCGATAAATCCAAGTTTAGTCTTAAAATCCCTGAAATGTAATCTCGGATATCATCTGGAGAGCAAATAATTAATTTCTGATTTTTATTACAATGATCTTTAAATCAGTATAGGTTAAGTTAGTCTAATGTAGGCTAAGTTAGTTTGCTTTGTAAGTGCTAAACTTTATTGCTCAGGCTTGCTGTAAGCCCAAGAGTGACAATGTAATTCAGATAAATGTTGCTCTGTGCAGCAGCACCTGCTTCGTCATACCAGACACGTCATATGATGAATAGGATTCACCTCAGTGGATTACAGCTGCTTCAGACTTCGTCAATCTCTGAAAAAAAAAAAAAATTGTAAATACTGACAGACATTTTGAAATCTGAGAGCTTCCAACACCAGAGTACCGTCTTCAGTATGCTTTCACTTGTAAAATCTACCCTTATCTAGAATAATTAAATTCCACCCCCCCCAAAAAAAAAAATCAATGAAGTAACTCTGTATTTATTATATACACTAAAAGATACACATCTTTAAACATATATAACTTGGGTGGTTAATGAAGCAAATTAAAGGTGTAGAAAATGCTGAAAAGTTTGCTTCCCTAAACACTGCAAAAATTACGATATTAAAGGTTTTTCAAACAATTGGAAAATTTTAATTTAATTTTTATTTACATTGGCAGCAGTACTTACAAATTATTTTATTTTTTTCAAAAATTTTCATATATTATTTCATATATTCATGAAAATTTTTAATAATGGGTAAGATCAATTTCATTTCAGCGGTAGCTAGATAGACTGATGTAAACGGCGACGGACCTCCTTTGAAGGTGGCACCAGACACCCTACTTACCGTTGCCTAAAATTATTAAAGGTGCACTACAGCATGCTAACTTTTTACTTCGCATTATTGTTCATAATATTGTTAAAATCATGAAGCCTGACTCAAAAATACATTAACCAAATTTGGATAATCCACCTTGTCCATCCAGGTCAAATAAATTATATCCACCCAATTCAAATTTACCAAATCCTCCCAGGTCACCATATCCCCCTTCACTTCCTGCAAATATCCAAATGACTCGTAAGAACGACTGCAGAAACACCTTTGGTGTTATTGTTTACAAAGAATGTTGTAATATATTTAAACAAGGAACAAACAAGTGTTGTTGTCTTACCGTGGCTCTTGCTCAGCACGAAGGTGTGTCCGCCTTGTCCACCTGTGCAAACATAAATCCAGCCTTACAATGTGGCTACTTCCTCAAGCTAACTATATACTGAAATATTTCTAAATATTGGTACAAATTACTAACAGATTTTATGCTTACCACATCCGAATCCATATCCTCCTCCATATCCTTTACCAAATCCTCTACCAAATCCTCCAAGACCGCCCTGGCCTTAAAGACCACCTAGGCCACCATGTCCACCTAGGCCACCATGTCCACCTAGGCCACCATGTCCACCGAAGCCACCATGTCCACCGTAGCCACCACGTCCACCATAGCTACCATGTCCACCGTAGCTACCATGTCCACCGTAGCTACCATGTCCACCGTAGCTACCATGTCCACCGTAGCAACCATGTCCACCGTAGCCACCAAGACCGCCAATCAGTCCACCTTTACAAACGCCAGACATCACGGCCAACACAACTGGAAATGCTGAAAAGATTGCTATTTTTAATATTTAAACACAATAATGTATACTTTATCATATATTTCAATAATATTACATTTATCTAAAAAAAATATAAATCATTTACCACTGTTGCAGAGGTTGTATGGTTGAGGATCTGAACCAGAGTGATGATGTGGGTGGGTGTCCAGGACCTTATATAGCTCAGTGATCCTCCAACCTTCGGTACGTGGATTTTAATGCCCTGGATGTGAGTCATTAACAGAGGAGGTAAAATCCGAAATGTAATTACAGATATTTATACTCTATGTTTCGTAATTGTTATTCAGGCCAATGAAAATCTTACCAAAGATGAATCGTACACATTATCCACGTATATTCCATCAATAGGGTCCCTTGATGCCGGTGAAGGGCTCTTGATACAATGAAATGAAGCTAACTCCTTATTTGGATTAAACATATTTACAACCATTCATCAGGCGTTGTATGAGACCTAAGGGTTTAGTGCTTCCAAATAAATATTAAAATAATATCCATCCATACATAGTTTGACTTCATATCTAGGAAACAGTAATCTCAGATATTACTATTATATTCATATGAGAGTGCTAAAACCGTGTGGGTCGCATAACGCATATGGGAGAGGAAGGAAATAAGGTCAGGATCAACGCCTTCGATCAACAGTTCTCAACGACCATCAAGGAACCTCCATGACGGGACAATTACCACAAATATCTTCCAAGGAGACAATGGAACAAAAATATGCCAAGGCTGGAACGATTACACTTACAGTGTTATCCATAATATAAATATTTACGAAGCTATCAATAATATATATATATATATATATGTATATATATATATATATATATATATATATATATATATATATATATATATATATATATATATATATATATATATATATATATATATATATATATATATATTATATATATATATATATATATATATAGTCGTGCCGATTAGGTAAAACTGGTCAATTAGCAAGAACTCATCTAAAATTAAGTCCTTTCTAAAAATTTATCTTATACGTTTAAAGATATATTTTTTCATTTATGTTAATGTAAAAATTTATAATTTTGTACCAAGAGAAACTTTGAAAACCTACCTAACCTTATTACAACAAGCGCAATTAAATTTAGCCTAACGCAACTAAATATATTTTAGATACGTTAACATTAATTTAATAATAAACAAACACAATGAAATATTTTTTTTTCGTTAAGTTCAGAAAGATTTTGGCGAAATTATTGCATACACAAATTTTCACTTGTCTTATATGGCAAGGTGAGCGTTGCTTTTTAAGCCAAAATCGCAAGTTTTACCTAATCGGCACGACATATATATATATATATATATATATATATATATATATATATATATATATATATATATATTTCGTGCCGATTAGGTAAAACTTCGATTTTAACTAATAGCAACGCTCTCTTCATATAAAGGAAAATTTGTATGCAATAATTCGCAAAATCATTCTGAACATAACGAAAAATATATTTCATTGTGTTTGTTTATTATTAAATTAATGTTAACGTATCTAAAATATATTTAGTTGGAGTTAGGTAAAATAAATTGCGCTTGTTTAATAAGGTTGGTAGGTTTCAAGTTTCTCTTGGTACATAATTATAAATTTTTACATGCATAAATGAAAAATATATCTATAAACGTATAAGAAAATTTTAGAAAGGACATATTTAATGAGTTCTTGCTATTGACCAGTTTTACTAATCGGCACATTATATATATATATAAACACTGATCTCTGGCCGACGGAGACTCGAACCTACGAACCTCATGACAAGGTACGCAGTGCTTTGCCGACCGTACCACACTGGTCCAATACCTTGGCGTCCAGCTCACGCTAGACGTTGATCCAAGGCACTCAGCTTTCAGGCAGGAGGCTTACAGCTTTTCATCTCATCCCTGCATGCATCGACACAACTAGAGATTTTTACAATGCTAGGAATTCGCAAGAGCAGGCGAAATATTCACAAACACTGATCTCTGGCCGACGGAGACTCAAACCTACGAACCTGGCTGCCTTGGAATAACGTCTAGCGAAAGCTGGATGCCAAGGTATTGGACCAGTGTGGTACGGTCGGCAAAGCACTGCGTACCTTGTCATGAGGTTCGTAGGTTCGAGTCTCCTCGACCAGAGATCAGTGTTTGTGAATATTTCGCCTGCTCTTCGAATTCCTAGCATATATTTTAAAAAAATTTTTTATATATATATATATATATATATATATATATATATATATATATATATATATATATATGCAAGACAACCACTATGAAATTATAGAAGAATTCCAAGCGCTTTCGTGACTACTCACATTATCAAGGAACTTGTATATGAAGGCAATTTTTATAAAACATAGTTAAATAATGAAATGAAACACGCATATCGTTTAGGTTTATTCATTAAATTAAAAAAAATCTTAGACAAAAATGACAGTCTTGTAACTTTTTTGGGATGATGCTACAAATATTTCAGCTAGAATGCATTATTACCAGACATGGAACAGTCATGCTGACTTTCCACATTCTCAGTTACTTCAAACACTGAGTACGAGATTCTAACATTTATGGAACTAACATTTGTTGCATTTTTATATTTAGTTTTATAGGTTGCTTCTTCTTATGACTGAAGTATCAGATGAATTTACTAGTATATCTTGTAACTTTAAGTTTTCTTAAATACATTTCTTTTTTAATGTTTAGCTGATAGATCTCTTAAAGCAAAATAAAATTACGTAATCAAAAATATTCAAGGGAACACAATTGCATACACAATGTTGCAGAATAAATATACGAGTACATTCCTCTCACTTTATGT
Source organism: Cherax destructor (assembly GCA_009830355.1). NCBI lineage: Eukaryota > Metazoa > Arthropoda > Malacostraca > Decapoda > Parastacidae > Cherax > Cherax destructor. The sequence continues at coordinate 7,657 of WNWK01007523.1, read as the reverse complement.
ATACTCATTGTTATAGGAATTAAAAGTATACATGACTGATGGTTAACACGTGATATGCAATCTTAATCATCCATGTGCATTCGATATTCTAAATACTCAACAAAACAACTCACCAGTCAGATACCGGTATCTAGATAATCAAATACTGGATTGCGATTAGCGGGAGGTGGATGGAGCCTCTATTAGTCCTTGTCCTGAATACCCCATAGGATTATCATCCTGCATATAGATATAAAAGAAGAACTTGAATATGAATACTTTTCAGTGTAAATACAGCAAAAGATATGTCTTTCAGTGTATGCCAATACAATGTGTATCTCTCAAAGTTTGTACACCATCAGGTGCCTCTGGCAATGTATAAGTGCTGAACCTTCATTTTACTGCTAATTAAGAGATTACAGCATTAATGACAAGTATTAAAGCCACAATTCCAGCAACATAATAAATATTAAATAATTTGCTAATCTTCTTGAGTGATGTAAACCTAATGAAATTCTTTTTTTTATTAATGACAAAGTCGCTACGAAAAACGTAGTTTTCTTATTTTGATTTTGTTCAGAATACTGAAGCTGAAATTCAGTACATGTTTTCTAATGATAATTCCCTCTTACTACGCATGATAACATATTATTTCCTTTCACATATTATATGCTATTAATGCGTCTGAGTCAAACCACAGGTATGAATAATAGGTCCACATCCTGAAGGTTACTGTGGGTGGGTGGAGTCACTTGTCCTATATAAAGTCCTGGACACCCACCTTTATCATCACATTGTCCAGCTCCTCAAACAATCAACTCCTACAATCATGGTAAGAGTTTATGCTTAGTGACAAGATCCTCTGAAAAAAGCTTAGCAATAATAAAGTGAATTACACACACACACACACACACACACACACACACACACACACACACACACACACACACACACACACACATATATATATATATATATATATATATATATATATATATATATATATATATATATATATATATATATATATATATATATATATATATATATATATATATATATATATATATATATATATATATTATATGCAGTAATAAAGATTACTTTCTTTTCAGCGTTCACTGTCAGTGATGGTGGTGTTGGCCGTGATGGCTGGTGTTTGTTATGCTGGACTAATTGGTGGTCTTGTGGCTATGGTGGTCGTGGCGGTCTTGGTGGTCTTGGTGGTCTTGAGGCCTTGGTGGTCTTGGTGGTCTTGGAAGCCTTGGTGGATTGGCGGCTATGGAGGATCAAACGGTTTGGTGGCTTAGAGGCTATGGTGGAGGATTTAATGGAGGATATGGTGAGCATTAATTATTTTCTTTATATTTACCTGCGTATACCTTGTGTTTCAATATATGTATGTGTTATTCATGAATAAACGTAATAATATTATTTATCATTTCATAGGTGGCACACGTTTGTACTGAGTAAGAGCCACGGTAAGTCAGCAACACTTGTTTTGCTTTTCTTATGACGATTGCAACAATGACTTATGCATATGCTTGTATAAAAAACTTAACATCATTATGGTTTTTGTTTGTTTACAAGGAAGCCATGGAGCATTTGGCCAGGGCGGAGAGCTTGGATTCGGCAAGGTGGTGGATTCAACAATTTGGCAAAGGTGGCGGATTCGGCGGATTTGGGAAAGGTGGATTAGGTGGACTTGTTGAGGAAGTAGGGCGTCTGGCAGTGATGTTTCTTGACAACATCCAGCATCGTTACTTTGACTTCTTCTAACTACTATCATAATAAATTACCTGAAATATGAATATGAATTTTTATTGACATAATATAGTGCTAGAGTGTTCAACAGAAGTTTGTGGTTATAGGAAAGTGGGTGCAGGAGGAAGTAGAGCGATTGATAGAATGATGATGTAAAGAGAGTAGTAAGAGAGAAAAAGTAAGCATATGAGAGTTTTTCAAGTAGAAGTGATCAAGGAGGGAGAAGTATATATAGAGAAAAAGGGGGTTAAAAGTGTGGTAAAGCAGTATAAACAGATAGCAAATGAGAGGGTGGGTGAGATGTTATCAACAAATTTTGTTGAAAATAAGAAAAAGTTTTGGAGTGAGATTAACAAGTTGAGAAAACCTAGGGAAAGAATGGATTTGTCAGTTAAAAATAGGAGAGGAGAGTTATTAAATGGTGAGTTAGAGGTATCGGGAAGATGGAGGAATATTTTGAGGAATTGTTAAATGTTGATGAAGATAGGGAAGCTGTGATGTCGTGTATAGGGCAAGGAGCAATAACATCTTATAGGAGTGAGGAAAGAACCAGTTGTGAGTGTGGGGAAGTTCGTGAGGCAGTGAGTAGAATGAAAGAGGGTAAAGCAGCTTGGATTGATGGGATAAAGATAGAAATGTTAAAGGCAGGTGGGATATAGTTTTAAGAGTGGTTATTGTTTTATTTAATAAATGTATGGAAAAGGGTAAGGTACCTAGGGATTGGCAGAGAGCATGCATAATTCCTTTGTAAAAAAGGCAAAGGGGACAAAGAGAGTGTAAAAATTATAGGGAATAAGTCTATTGAGTGTACCTGGTAAAGTGTATGGTATAGTTATTATTGAAAGAATTAGGAGTAAGACTGAGAGCAGGATAGCGGATGAACAAGGAGGCTTTAGGAAGAGTAGGGGGTGTAGACCAAGTGTTTGCAGTGAAACATATAGGTGAACAATATTTGGAAAGGGTAAAGAGGTGTTTGTGGCATTTATGGATTTGGAAATGGCATATGATAGGGTGGATTGAGGGGCAATGTGGCAGATGTTGCAAATGTATTGAAGAGGAGGTAGGTTATTGAAAGCGGTGAAATTTTTTACGAGGATAGTGATGCACAGGTTAGAGTATGTAGGCAGAGGGAGATTATTTCCCAGTAAAAGTAGGCCTTAGACAGGGATGTGTGATGTCACCGTGGTTGTTTAATATATTTAAAGATGGAGTTGTAAGAGAGGTGAATGCTCGGTGTTGGTAAGGGGAGTAGGGTTAAAAGATAAAGAATCTGACACAAAGTGGGAGTTGTCACAGTTGCTCTTTGCTGATTACACTGTGCTTATGGGGATTCTGAGGGAGAAGTTGCAGAGGTTGGTGGGGGAGTTTGGTAGGGTAGGTAAAGAAGGAAATTAAAAGTGAATATAGGAAAGAGTAAGGTGATAGGATAACAAAAATTAGATAATGGAAGATTGATATCAGATTGGAGGAGAGAGTATGGAGGAGGTGAATGTGTTCAGATATTTGGAGTGGATGTGTCAGCAGATGGGTATATGAAGGATGAGTGAATCATAGAATTAACGAGGGAAAAAAGTGAGTGGTGCACTGAGGAGCTTGTGGAGACAAAGAACTTTATCCATTGCAAGAGGGAATGTATGAGAGTATAGTTATACCAACACTCTTGTATGGGTGTGCGACATGGGTTGTGAATGTTGCAACAAGGAGAAGGCTGGAGGCAGTGGAGATGTCGTGTCTGAGGGAATGTGTGGTGTGAATATAATGCAGAGAATCCGTAGTTTGGAGATTAGGAGGAGGTGTGGGATTACCAAAACTATTATCCAGAGAGTTGAGGAGGGTTGTTGAGATGGTTTGGACATATAGAGAGGATGGGGCAAAAATAGAATGACTTCAGAGTGTATAAATCTGTAGTTGAGGGAAGGCGGGGGTAGGGTTCGGCCTAGAAAATTGGGAGGGAGGGGTTAAAGGAGGTTTTGTGAGCGAGGGGCTTGGACTTCCAGCAAGCATGCATGAGCGTGTTAGATAGGAGCGAATGGAGATAAATGACTTTAGGACTTGACGTGCTGTTGGAGTGTGAGCAAGGTAACATTTATGAAGGGATTCAGGGAAACCGGCAGGCCGGACTTGATTCCTGGAGATGGGAAGTAGAGTGCTGGCACTCTGAAGGAGGGTGTTAATGTTGCAGTTTTGTAGCTGTAGTGTAAGCACGCCTTTGGCAAGACAGTGATGGAGTGAATGATGATGAAAGTTTTCTTTGTCAGCCACCCTGCTCATGAAACAGCCTATGTGTTGATATATATATAAATATAATAATAATAATAATAATAATAATAATAATAATAATAATAATAATAATAATAATAATAATAATAATAATAATAATAATAATAATAATAATAATAATAATAATAATAATAATAATAATAATAATAATAATAATAATAATAATAATTTAAAAATAATAAATTCTAGTAGTAAACATAGTAAACAGGTGATCTTATAATATGCAAAACAACCACTGTGAAAAATAAAGAAATTTATAAGAACATAAGAAAGGAGGAACACCGCAGTAGGCCTGTTGTCCCATACTAGGCAGGTCCTTACATTCCATCCCCCTAACAGAATATTTGTTAAACCAAATCTTCAATGCTACCTAAAATAAGCTTTGATAATTCTATTTACTCATGTGCAATTCCCCTCAAATCCAACCCTCCATTCATGTATTTATCCAACCTAAATTTGAAACTACCCAAGGTCCTGGCTAATAACCCTACTAGGCAGACTGTTCCCCTCATCAACTACCCTATTTCCAAACCAATACTTTCCTATATCCTTTCTAAATCTAAACTTATCTAATTTGAATCCATTATTGTGGGTTCTCTCTTGGAGAGATATCCTCAAGATCTTATTATATCCCCTTTGTTAATACCCATTTTCCACTTGTATACCTCAGTCATGTCTCCCCTCAAGTGAATGTAATTTTAGGGTCTTCAATCTTTCTTCATACGGAAGATTTCTAATTTTATGTATTAATTTAGTCATTCTACGCTGAATGCTTTCTAACGAATTAATATCCCTTCTGTAATATGGAGACCAGAACTGAGCTGCGTAATCTAGGTGAGGCCTTACTAACGATGTATAAAGCTGTAATATAACCTCTGGACTTCTGTTGTTACACTTCTTGATATAAATCCTAGTAATCTGTTTGCCTTATTACGTACGCTTAGGCATTGCTGTCTTGGTTTAAGGTTGCTGCTTACAATAACCCCAAGTCCTTTTCGCATTCTGTATGGCTAAGTTCTACGTTATTTAACTTATGGACACTCCCGAGCTTCAGAACCTTGCATTTATCTACATTGAACTGCATCTGCCACTTTTCTGACCAGGAATTGAGTTTGTCTAAATCCTCCTGAAGTTCCCTGACATCTACTTTGAATCAATTATCCTACCTATCTTCGTGTCGTCTGCGAATTTGCTCATATCACTAGTAATTCCCTCATCAGGTCATTGATATATATTATAAACAACAACGGGCCTAAGACTGATCCCTGTGGAACACCACTTGTTACAGATCCCCACTCGATTTAACCCCATTTATGCACACTCTCTGCTTCCTATTGGTGAGCCATGACTGATCCATGACAGCACTTTTCCCCCAATGCCATGAGCTGCCACTTTCTTTAACAGTCTCTGGTGCGATACTCTATCAAAAGCCTTACTAAAATCTAAATAAACAATATCGAATTCTTTATCATGATTAACAGCCTCAAAAGCTTTACTGAAAAAGGTTAATAAATTAGTTAGACAGAAACGGCCCCTCGTGAATCCATGCTGAGTATCCCCTGCTTTAAAAATAGATTACATTAGCCATCTTCCACATATCAGACACTACACCTGTTTGAAGAGATAAATTAAAAATGTTAGATATTGGTTCACAGATTCCATTTTGCATTCCTTAAGAACCCTTGCAAAAGCTTATCAGGACCCGGCGATTTATTTTGTTTCAGTCAGGTCTACTTGTTTCATAACCATTTCGCTATTGACTATGATATTACTAAAATTTATCTTCTTCAGGGACACTATAAATTAATTACTGGGATATTATTAGTGTCTTCCTGTGTAAAACCGAGAAAATAATTATTAAAAATAGAGCACATATCATTCTCCTTGTCAGTAAGATGCCCAGAGTTATTTTAAGGTACCTATATTATCTCTAACTTTTGTTCTATAAACCTGGAAAAAACTTTTTAGTTATTTTTGAATCCCTAGTAACTTTAATTTCATAGTCCCGTTTAGCTTTTCTTATACCCTTTTTAACGTCCCTCTTAATGTCAATATACTGATTTATAAGATGACCCTCACCTCTATTTATGTGCCTATAATTCTTTCTTCTGCCCTAAAGATATTTGAGCCTATTATTCATCCATTTTGGATGTTTCTACTTGATCTAATTTCTTTATGCAGGATAAATGTTCTTTGGGCAGCCTGTATAGTGTTAAGAAAGCTGTCATATTGATACCTCTCTTCGTTACCCCAGTCCACAGTTCATAAGTGTTTCTAAGCCCATTATAATCTGTAAGCGAAAGTCTGGGACTGTTACTGAATTATCCCTACTATCATACATCCATTCAATGCTAAAGGTAATTGACTTGTGGTCGCTTGTGCCGAGTTCCTCTGTAATTTCTAAATTATTAACAAGGATTCCTTGTTTTCCAGAACCAAGTCAAGTAGGTTATTTCCCCTTGTAGGTTCTGTCACAAATGCTTCAAAAACAATCCTGAACTACTTCTAAAAGTCGTTAGATTCTAAATTCCCTGTCAAGAAATTCCAATCAATCTGACTAAAGTTAAAGTCCTAGAATTACTATGTTATCGTGAATTGTGCCTTAACAATTTCCTCCCAGAGTAGTCTCCCTTGTTCCCTATCTAAGTTTGGAGGACGATATATCACGCCTAAAATCAATTTCACCCCTCTGAAAATTCTATCCAGACAGACTCTGTATGTATTATTTCAGACTTTATGCCCGTTTTATGCAACAATTTAAATGATCACGGACATAGAGTGCCACCCCACCCCTTCCCGATACTTCTGTCTACTTGGAACAATTTAAAACCCTGGATGTAAAAAAAAAAAAAAAAAAAAAAAAAAAAAAAAAAAAAAAAAAAAAAAAAAAAAAAAAAAAAAAAAAAAAAAAAAAAAAAAAAAAAAAATTTTTTTTTTTTTTTTTTTTTTTTTTTTTTTTTTTTTTTTTTTTTTTTTTTTTTTTTTTTTTTTTTTTTTTTTTTTTTTTTTTTTTTTTTTTTTTTTTTTTTTTTTTTTTTTTTTATTTTTTATTAACACATCGGCCGATTCCCCCCCCCCCCCCCCCCCCCCCCCCCCCCCCCCCCCCCCCCCCCCCCCCCCCCCCCCCCCCCCCCCCCCCCCCCCCCCCCCCCCCCCCCCCCCCCCCCCCCCCCCCCCCCCCCCCCCCCCCCCCCCCCCCCCCCCCCCCCCCCCCCCCCCCCCCCTTTTCCCCTCATCAATTCTATGATTCACCTCATCCTTCATAGACCCATCCGCCCGACATGTCCACTCCAAATATCTGAATACATTCACCTCCTCCATACTCTCTCCCTCCAATCTGATATCCAATCTTAGATCACCTATTCTTTTGTTATCCTCATCACCTTACTCTTTCCTATATTCACTTTCAATTTTCTTCTTTTTACACCCTACCAAATTCATCCACCAACCTCTGCGGCTTCTCTTTAGATCTCCCAAAGCACAGTGTCATCAGCAAAAAGCTAGCTGTGACAACTCCACTTTGTGTTGCTATCTTTTATCTTACCCAACACCTCTTGCCAAGACCCTCGCATTCACTTCTCTTACAACCCCATCTTCAAATATATTGAACAACGGTGACATCACATCCTTGTCT